>JAAGAY010143058.1:3126-138126 GCA_011801015.1 Ardeotis arabs | reverse complement strand
CCAGCAGACATCCGTGTGCTTCCCAGGGAGCAGGACAGCCGTGGGGATGGCAGCCCGTTTGGGGTGCAGGGCATCACGTGAGGCTCTTCTGCTTGGTGAGGAAGGCTCTTCCTTCCGGCCACACATCAGTTATGGGCAGGATCACCTCAGTCAATTTCCTGACTCCAAAAAAAGTTGGCAAAAAAGTTTTTCAGTAATTCAGACACCCTCTTTTTCAAAAAAAAGTCCCTAATTTTCCTGAAATGAGAGGGCTTTTGGGTGCACAGCCGGCTCCGGGTGAGCCCGAGCAGCCGTGCCCCACGGCCAGCACATCCCATCCCCGGCCGGTCCGGTGGGGTCCCTTCTGCTGCGGCTGCTGCCAGCCGAGCAGGCTGCATTGCCATCTCCATATGCATCCTGCGGGATTTCGGCAGACCCCCGTCCCACCCCACAGCAGCATGAGGGGCACATGTGAGTGGGGGCTGCCGGAACCCACCCGTGCCGCAGTGTTAAACCGGAACATATTTTTCTTCCATGTTGCTGTTATTTTTTAACATCTTGAAAAATCCTGTTTGTGGGGATTTTTTTTTAAACCTACCACTGGAGATTTTTTTTTTTTTTGGAAAAAAGTGGAAGTGCAGCCACTGTTAAGCCATGAAAAGCGGCGACTGGACCGCTATCTAACACTGTTGTAAGGTTACTATTTATCTAGAGCTACCGAAGTTGGCACTCACATCTGGCGCCGGGTACTTAGTGCAATTATTTATGATTTCCACCAAGATTTAAAAGCTCATCGCCGGCCTTGTAATGCAGTAACTGATTGCACTGCTAATGTAATTAAGAAAAGATTATGATGTCCACGTGGCACACCAGATGGTGGCATTCACAGCAATCGGCACACACAACTGGCAGACAACTGCACAAGGGCAGCGAGGCGCAGGCAGCTGGAGCGCTTCGCTCTCCGCCCTCCGCTTGCGGGCCAGGGGAGGTTTTCACACCGCTCTTTGCACGGGGACCCTCGTGCAAAGCACTCGTGCGCATTTCCGCACGCGGGCTGCCCCGTTCACCCCCGCAAACACCCCTGCGGGGTGTTTGCGGGGGTGAACGGGACAGCCCGCGTGCCAGGAGGTCCCACTCAGCGTGATGCTAGCACCGCGGTGGGGCGTGAGCCTCTCCACGCGGCCGGCACCAGGCTGTGGAGGTCCACACAAGGCTTCCAGCCATCCTTGCTCCGGGGTCCTTAAATCCTTAAAAAAAGAATCAAGTCGCCATAGGGTAGGGGCTGAAGGCGTTGCTGGCTGTCGGAAGAGGGAGTTTGGTCCTCAGACTCCAGTGCTGAGTGGGATTGGCCCAACACCGCACCCCTGCAACAGATCCAGGTTTCATCCACTGTTTCTCCTGCCCGAATCCTCATCCAGCTACAGGCTGGGCCCTAGACACGGAAGTTTGAAATCCGCTCACCCATTTTCTCAGCTGATGATGGGGGTTTAGGGAAAACTGTGCTTCCACCTGACTGGGATGTTTCTGCTAATGGTGGAGGTCGGGTTGCTGGGGGAGAGGCATCTCCACATTTTAGGGGTGGAGGTCTACCCTCTGCCCTCCGTGCGCTGCTGGCCCCGGTTGCGGCTGCGGGCGCTCTTGGGGAAGCCGGCTCAGTGAGCAGGTGGAGGGCACAGGCTCCTCGCAGAGAGCGTCCCTACGCCAATGCTCCTGGGATAGGGGCTCTTGCACCGCCGAGCTGGATTGAACTCCTGCAAAAGGGCAGCGCGGCACCGAAAGCCTTGGCCAGGGACCCTCCCAGGCCGGGCCAGCAGTGCCTGCCTTCTCTGGGGTTTTGCATTCCTGCCGAGCGGGAGAGGCTGCTCCCCGACACGGCCGGGTCCGTTATTCAGGATTAATGCCCTTTTGCTTGTTGCACCTTCTGTTGGGGAAATAATGCTGCAGCCTTGACTTGCTGCCAGCGGGCCGGCGGAGAAGGCAGAGTTAATGTCGTGTCAGTGCGGAGAGAAGAGAGGAGCAGTTTTTCTTGGCAGCAGTAATGTATGCAAGGAGCTTGTGTCACCTAAAGCCCATTCAACATCGTGCGCCGCCTTCCCTGCGATTGTGTGTGAATTTAATAAAGGGGCTGTGACTCACTCGCTCTCGGTAGCGGAGCTGACATAAGTAAATACGCAGGCTGTAACCTCGCTGGAGGTTTTATACCATCTGTATTTACAACATGAATATTTCAGCAAATTTGACATTTTGGAGACTTCTGTCTTCCAGGTTTAGTGACGCCGAGTATCTGGGTCGGAAGCACGGCAGGTTCACCAGCAGCATCCTGTCAATAATTTACCGCTCCGAGTGCTAAGCAGCGCTCGCAGGACACGCGCCGGCACTGCAGGGTTTGTTGGCTCATTGAGCCGACGCAGCTCGGGAGCGACATAAAAACAGTTTTTGATCTCTCGCTGCTGGCCTCCGCCTGAAAAGCAGGAGGCAGCCCTGTGGCAGCGACTCCACTAATGTCACCGTAACACGGCTGCTGTTTTACTGCCGCTTCTGTGATGGAAACAGCCATTCTGTGCGTGGGCAGGGCAGGACCAGGCGTTCTCAGCCCGCTTCCCACAGCCTGGGCAGGTAGGAGGGCAGCCCTCGAGCGCTGGGTGTGCGGCACGGCCGCGTGCCCCCTCAAATCCCCGGGGAGCCGGTGCCCAGGCAGCCCTCGCCCCGGCGCCAGGGCAGTGGCGCAGGCTTAGCGGCCACCCAGGCTCTGGCCTCCAGCTGCTGCCTGGACCCGAGCCGGTGTCGCCGGAGCGTGGTAGGATTCCCGGCCACCGGGCCGACCCGGGGACTTCACAAGGTTTTGTCTCTGACTGGTTTAGAGGGTTTTTACAGACACAGGGTGAGTCTCCAGTCACCATGTCAGCAGGGAGGGCAGGTGGGCAGGCAGGCAGGGTGCCCTCAGCATGGCTGTGGCCAGGGGTCCTTGGTCGGGCTGTCGCAGCAACACCTGATGCCTCTGTCCCACTGAGAACAGGTGCCGGTCATCACACCTGTGGGAGACACAGCATTCCCCGGGGAGCGGAGCCCAGAACATGGGCATTAATGGCATTAATTGCACTAATAGCCCTGACCAGCCCCACCTGCCCCTGGGCCCAGGACCCATTTAAGCTCGGCTCTGGGCCCTCAGCCCCTGCCTGAGCTCTGCTCTGAGGGGCTCCCAGGGGAACAGGACAGGTGGGAAATGGAACAGGAGAGGAGCTGCTGCAGTGAATCCCGGGGTTACGCTAGAGATGGTGCGGAGTGCCCTGCAAGAAGACCTTTGAGAGTAAATGAAGGAAACCCTGTGAATGTGCTTCCCTGTTAAACTCGGGTGAGTTTGTTTTTTTTTTTCTCACTTACAAAACACTGTTCTTTAAATATTTACATTGAAAAAATGTGCCACTTTCCATATGAAAGCTACGCTCGGCAGAAGCATCTTCCAGGTGAGAAAGGAGCTGGAAGAGCCCTTCTCCCTCCAATGTCAGCTCAGTATTGCATCGTTGGGGCTTGTTACGTGCCCCAAAGGGAAGCTGCCTCAGTGTGGCACCTCCCCTTGGTCAGCGGGAGCTGCGGTTCCGGCAGCAGGGCAGTGGTCCTGCCTCAGAAGTGTCTGTGCTCTTGGGATGTGCTTTGAGGGCACCGCGAGCCTGTAACTGTGGAACAAAAACTTTAAGACTTATGTAGGAGTGAGCTCAAAGCTGCAAAGAAAACAAAATGGGATGTCACATTATGTATTCAAGGAACAGCTTCTCATTAGCCATGCTGGGTGATCTGTAGAAGCTCCCATCACACGACACCATCCTCTTGTACTTCCCAGCGACACAGACGTCTGAGGGAGCTGGCAGACGCACTTCCTTTTGGTTTTATTTCCCTCCCTGTAAGGACTGTTCAGTGTTTACCCGGAGGGATCCTGCAGATGTGATGTTTCAGGTACTGGTGAAGCTGAGAGGACATTAAAGCAGGTGCCAAGCGCGCGGCCTCTCTCTGCTGGCAGTTGCACCATGGTGGGGCTCCAAACCGTGTGGCAGTCAGGGGCTTCTGCTTCAGCCACTGGCCGCAGTGGGCTTGGGTGTCTCCATGCGGACCCCGTTTCTGAGCTCATAGCCCCATTTCTGGCCCTGAGCCCATCTGGCTGGATCCCGGTGATGCCCTTGGGACGGTGACCTTGTGTGTGGGGACAGCCTGGCGAGGCAGGCTCTCGCTGTTCCCGCTGGCTCTTCATGAAGGATATTTGGATAGCAATTTTTCCGATCTCCCAGTGATACTGTAATTGTCCAGTTATGACCAGCTTTGGCATCATTATCCACGCCGAGTCCTGTCAGACGGATGGGAAGCTTGCTGGGGTGCTAATATGCACAAGCTGCAGCAGCCAAGGAGCCAAGCAGCAGCGTCCAGTGCTGCCAGCTGGCCTGGGAATTGCGGCAGCGGGAGCTGACGTGCTCTTGCGGGAGGGGATGGGGCCCTTGGCGTTGCCTGGCACTGCTGCCCTCCACAATGGCGGGAGCCAGGGCAGGGGTGACGGCTTGGGGCTGCAACCAGGGGCATTAATTCTGTCTGCAGCAGTTTAACCAATATGTGAGTTACTACTTTAGGTTTAAGAGGTGTGAAGGGTGCTGGCTGTGGCCCTGCTTTGGGGAGTCTGAAGAGCAGAGCTGTATTTCTGGGGCCCTGCATGGCTGAGTGGAGCGGGGGCTGCACAAAAAGTCCCGCGGAGGCAGCTGAACTGTGAGCTGCCCGCCAAGCGATTGCCTGTGCCCTTACTCACTGGCGCTCCTCTGCCAACACCCAGTCTGCTGAGCGTCATTTGCTGCCAGCACATTCCCAGGACAGCAGCTTCACATCCCTGACAGCCGCTGCCTGGTCCAGCTCCCTCTGCCGCGCCGGTGGCATGGGCCTGGGGCAGTGCCAACGGGACAGTGCCCGCCCCGAGCCAGGAAGCCAGGCGAGCAGTAGCACTTCATCAGGGGAGGTCTGCAAAGAAAACATTATTTCCCCAAATGTGTTCATCACTCAAAATTATTCAAGCAAAGGTTTCCATCTCGCTGTGGCTATTATTCATAATTGGAGAATCTGGATGTGTGGCTCTCCTTGGTAATTAAGCCGTGCGGAGTTTTTCCTGCCCTCTCTCTGGGTGGAACAGCAGCTGTACCTCGGTCCCGGGCTATCTCCACAGAACAACCGTGGCTGGTCCTGGCTGCGGGGCCTGGGAACGTGGCGCAGGAATCCAGATCCCAGCCTTGTGCCATCAGCTGGTGCCAGCTCCCTGCAACCTGGGCAGGTCCCAGCGTGCTTCGGCCCTGGCTTCTCTGCCGTGGGAGGGAGCTGGTGGGAATCCCCCCTCCCAGACCATCTCCTCAGCCGAGGGATGCCGCGAGCCCCCTGACGGGGCAGGGCTGGGTGCCCCGGCCGGAGCAGTTGCTGGGTGCCCTGTGAGCCGCACTATTGCTGGCAGTGGTGTGTGGTGCTGTTCTGTGCATCCTAGCTGAAACGGGGACTACAGCACAAATGTGTGGGCTCACCAAGACAGCATTGGTGCTGTTTAGCAACAGCTGTGGGACAGGAAAGTAAGCATGAAATAAACGAAGGAATAGCGCCTTTTCCAGGTCACTTTATCTGTTCCAGAGCAGATCCCTGAAACAGCAGCTCAGAGTAGCTTTTTGCGAAGGCTGTTTTGGTAACTCTCCAGGCATTGCTCACTCATGTCCTGTGAGCCCAATGCTCCAGATAACACACACACGGGCTAACATCTTCCTAAGCGTGCGTGTGCTGGGAACAGAGGAGTTGGCTGCCAGGCAGCGCTGGCTCCCGCGCACGGTCCTGGAAACGAGCAGAGCACTGACCTGTGCAGGCGGGTAAGTGCCTTTCCCGCCCCATAGCAAATGTGTTTTGGGGTGTTAGATCCCCTTGTTAGGGACAGGAGTAAGAGCTGGCTGCCTGATGCCTGCCAGGCTCTGAACCCACCCACCCGCAGTGAGGGTGCAGGCATGGCCCATGCGCGCCCAGCCCCACAGCCGAGCGCATCCCCTGTCCCCGGGAGAGACCTGCCCTCCCTGCAGGAGCCTGCCAAAGCTGCTGCTGTTGTGGGTGGCTACATGCAGCCCCCGACCCCGCAGCCCTCCCCAGTTAAGTGCGTGCTTGAGGCTGACCGCTTGGGTTTAGCGCTTTGCTGACCTGGGCTAAGTGGGGAGCTGGTAACACCAAACACAGCACTTTCCTCTGGTGTGCCGGCTCCTGCGTGAGCTCAGCATCTCCTCAGGACTCAGAGGTAGCGTCAATGCAAACCCGAGGGATGGAGCGTGGGAGCGAGCCATCTGCGATGTCCATTCTGATGGAGTGCCCCCACCCTCGAGGTCCAAGGTGGTGCTCCCGCCCCTGGGGCACCTTGTCTGCCAGGAAGGACAGGAGTCAGAACAAACTCCAGCGAGGATGCAGCAGTGGGCAAGCAGGGCTGTTTATTCTCTGTGCTGGTATCCCGGCTGGAGGAACTTTCTGGAGTCTCTTCCCCAGGCAGGGGTCTGCCCCTGAACGTGCCCTGCCCCAGGCTCTCACCCACTGCCCCTGGTCACCAGGGCCTGGCCTGGGCTCCTTGCCCCTGGGGCACAGCCATCACCAGTGTCGCCCTTGGTGACAGGAGGGGGACAGGTGGCACCCACCTACGTGGGGGCTCTGGGAGCAGTGCAGGGCCTCAACACAGGGTTTGCCACAGTCGGGGAAATTTATGGACAATTCATAAATGTGCTTTACAGACAGCTGTTAGTATGTGCGGAGCAACACTCATTCTGTCAAGGAAAACTAGTTACAGGGTTATAGCCAGGCCACTTAAATATTATGATCCATAATATAAAAATAGTGGGCCAAGTGCTGCTGCTGCTTTGTGCTGTGGAGAGCCCTGTGCATGCTGCAATCCTGCACTGGCTGGAGATGTCTGCGAGCCATGGGCTCACACACATGCTTGGTGCTTCTGAAAATCACCTTCTCCCCCATCCTGGGGTCACGCAGCACTCCCACTGCCGCAGCTGCAGTCGGAGGGGAGGGTGAGGCCGGCGGCTGGGAGAGCCTTACTGTGGGGTAGGCAGCAGACCTGGGGGCTGTGCTGCCCGCCGTGGGCTCAGGTCCCCAGGCTGCCAGCTGGTATTTGCATGCATTGCCCCAAAGCCAAAGATGCGGTGATGCTGTGTGCCATTTCACTCCTCAGCTTAAATTCAGAACAATGTCCTTTAACCTTGGCGGAAGTCACAGGCTTCCTCGGTGTCGCGGCCGTGCTGCTGTGGCAAGGAACCAAAAGCACAGCTCAGAGGTGAGGGCTGCTGGACTCTCGGCAAAGCATCTGCCCGGCTGCGGTGTGCCTGGTCCAGCGGGTGGGGAGCTCCGTGGGGGCTGCAACCTGGCCTGCCTGCCATACCGCCGACCGAGGGGCATCAAACCGCCAAATCTGAGGAGGACTGCAGGAGTGAAATGGTGAGCTACTTTCCCTGCAGGAAATATTACCCAGCCTTGTTGAACAAGAACAAAAGATTAAACTCAAAGTAAAATGAAATGCAAAAATGCTGTGAAACCTGGTGGGTGGTCTGGGGGTTTGACTACAGCGAGCTCCTGAAATATCCCTGCCTCTCTTCTCAGGATCGTGTCACTACCTGAAATGCTGCAGGATCTCTTCATTAAAGAGCAACCCCCACGCATCCCAGTGGAAGCAGGTGCCTACTGTGGAGTTTGCAGGTCTTTAAAAAAACCTTCTGAGTGGCTGTTTGCCTTAGAGAAGAACTTGCCACTGCTGTACAAGTGGGGGTTTGGCCCTACTGCTGCCCATCACCTGCTGGGGCAGGGCCGTGCCCCCGGCTCTGGCTATTGCTGAGGACAGGAGGGTCAGGAACTCGTAGGGTCTCTGGCAAACCTTGTGGGTATTCTAGGGACAAAACCACCCAGAGCCCTCTCAGGGCAGACTTGGTCCGCAGCTGTGTGCTTCCCTCGTTCTCCGGATCGGTTGCGGTCCCTCAAGATGCCTTAGTGACTGGGGAGATGTACAGGGACAGCCACACCTTTCCGTGCCCAAATTAAAACATGCACCCATCATCTGAGGACATTTTCATTCCTTATAGAAGAATTCAGATTTAAAAGAAGGGAAGGTGTAGCTGCAGAGACATTTTGGTGTGCTAAGTTAGAGACAGCAGGCTAAACCTACCTCCAAGAAACCTCAGAACCAGGCAGCAGCTGAAGCTGCAGCCGTTCCAGCATGAAACAAAACTCTGGGCTCATTTTTCTCTACAGGCAGGCATGGAAAAAATGGCAGATGCAGCAGTATGTCACTGCTACACTGAATGTGGCTACAGAGAGATTCATTCCTGCAACATCAAGGATTTTAAACTAACAAAGGCTGGAGCTTACAGGCAGGATGAGGATGCAGGATCCTTTACAGTTTGTCATAGCGCTTCACCTGCAAACTGGGACCTTTTCTGATGGTGAAGCCTGACCAGCAGTTGCCAGGATCTTCTGTTCTCCCTTGGGGGGGTGGGCTGGTGTCCCCTGCGCTAGCCCCCTGTGCTGCATGTCCCCACCCTGGCACCAGCACACCCTCCAGTATGGCTGTGCTGCTGCAGCCGAAGGGAGTGGGGTACACAAACACAGTGAGTTGTGCACCGCTAAGACACCCGGCTAGTGCACGTTCATTTGGAACACTGCTCTGGAGGATGCCAATTCTGGCAGTCATCCACTCAGGGATGAGTGAGCCGTGTTCGTTCAGCCGCAGCTCCAGCGTGGTAGCCAAGGCTTAAATTCCTGCTGTTCAGCATCCTGAAAACAAGGCACTGGTACGAACCGGACAGCGTGTACGTGACTGCAGAACTTGTGAGAAATGACATGCTCTGGATAAACAGAAGTAAATAAATGCATTTTGAAAAATATTTATGTAAAATATTCAGAGGCAAACATTATAATTGCAAATACTTATGCTTTTGAGCGACTTTACACAGGCAGATTAACCAACTCCAGTATAGTTATTCATGTCCCTAATACCAAGTGTGTAAGTATTTGCTGATTCAGAGCCTGCGCTTACGCTCCGTGACAGAGCAGAAGGGTGCCTTTCCCCAGCCTCAAACCTGCGCCGAGGTCCAAAGGCCTCCCCAGGCAGAGGTGCCCGGCGTGGCCAGCCCGGCTGCCGCAGAGGCGGTGGCTCCCTTGGGCAGCTTCTCCCAGGGTGAAGCCGAAGCAGCAGCTAAACCGCGCTGCAAAGTGACTGTCTCTTCGGAAAAAATGTTATTGCAGATCATGCTACAGACACGGTGGGATACATGTTTGTAGCGTATCTTAGAATATTTTGTGGATACTAAGCAGCAATTAGAGTCTTCCTTTGGAATCAATTCATTTCCTACTACCGCGGTAGCAGGGAGGATCTTATTGAAACTCTAGGATTTTTAATATTATTACGGTAAAGACTCTCTCAGTATCAGCATCTCTGTGGGGGAGCATTAGCACACTGTAATGTGTAACAACTTCTCCAGTTCAGGAAATCTTGTTATATTTGTAATAGGGCATTTGGGGCATATATTATGTATGGGACATATATTTCTCATTTCCACCAGGCATCATCTTTTCTTCTCTCCAAATTACTCTACAAATAAAAAAAAAATGCATTGTATTCCTTATCGCTCAATATATATATTTTTTTTTTAATCTTTGGACCCAGAAGCCGCTTACCAGCCATCAGGGCTGTATGCAGCAGAAGCCAGAAAGCCTTGGTTGAAGAGTGAGGGAAAAGAGCCATCGTTAAGAACGCCCAGTTATTACCATGGTTCAGCAAGCACCAGTCTAGCAAGCTTTACTGGAGAGAAGCGCCAGCCAGAACAGGAGGAAGGTTTGCTCCCAGGCCAGGGTTGTATCCAGGAGAAAGGGGGATGCCAGGATTCTGCTGCTGCAGAACACTTTGCTGTATGGACAGGAGGACAGGAACACTGATGCGTATGTTGCTTTTCAGACAAGCCTCTCAAACACTAACTGATCAAAGCCAGGATGAAGAGCAAGGGGCTGGAACAACCCTGAGGATGGAACCCAAGAGCTCCCCTGGTCTGCAGCTGCACCCAGCTCTGCAGGCACCTCAGCGACTACAGACCAGGCACAGCTGGGCCTCTGAGAGACTCTTGGTCAGCCGAGCTCCTGCGCACCTCCGTGAGAGGCAGAGAGGTGCAGAAACAGCCTGGAGACACCCGCCGAAGGAAAGAGAAGTGCTGTGTGCTCAGCCGCTCCTGCGCAGTTCAGCCCGGCTGAAGGGACATATGTAGACAGAGCCTGCGTAGGATGGAATATGCAGATGGGTATCCAGGTGGGAAAAGAACAGGCTGAACAGAGCTCCTCAAAAGATGACCAAATCTGAGCGAAAAGAAAGCAGGAGAGGGGAAAAAAATCAGGACTCTAGGAATTAGTGCTGTAGGTAAAGGCAGAATGTCAGACAAAGAACCACTCTGTAACAACAGAGATGGACCGTCTAGTAAATGTGCTGAAACAGCGCCACCCCTTCAGATGGTGCCTAATTCTGCCAGGGCAAAAGAGGGGAAGAGGAGAAAATTTGGGTGATGTCATCTGAACGACATCTTTCTTCTCTTACAGTCACAGAGGCCACATTTCCACCACAAAGGAAACCGTGGCTCAAAGGAGAGGGTGTCATGGAAAACAGTTAGAGGAAACCAGCTCTAGAAGGGAGCCAGGAGACCACCCTGCCTGGTCCCTGCCCTGAGGCATCGACTGAGTAGTGTCTGATAAGTGTCTTTAGGAGGGCTATCAACTTGACCAGTGATAAAAACTCTCCAAGCTGTGCTTCACTGTCTTTGTGTTGTCAAGATTTTCACCGTATCCTTGCAGAATCTCTTCACACCCATCACTTCTCAGTCTTGCCACAAAGGATGGGAGAACAGGTTACTCTTTAACTCACCTACAAATTAACATGTTTTCCTCCCTCCGTTATCTCATTCTTCACTCCGGGATTTTTTTTCAGATTAGCATCTCAGACTTTCAGTCTTGCATCAAAGGCCATTGATGTCAACTGTTACGCCAGTCCTGCTGCTCTCCAGATCCTCGTTGATGACCTTCCTTGAGGTAAGGTGCTCAAAGCCAACTGCAGGACAGCTGCAGGGTTAGTTCCTGTGATGATGGCTACAGGCCATGCTGCTGTTCCAGGTTACGCGGTGATTTGCATCATCTGCTAATTTAATAAGTGTGTTCTCAGTTTCATCACTGGCATGTGATAATACTGATCTTAACCAGACCTCTGCAGAACTTAGGTCGGGATGTTTTCTGTGCTGCAAGCGGACTGCTACCAGCTGCTGGTTGCCCAACCAGCCTGGCGAGCCCTGACCTCTCTGGACCACATTTGCCTAGTTTTTCAGGCCGCGGTGAGAGAGCGCATCAAACGTATCACTGAAGTCAAGGCAGCTCCCAAAGCTGCTCGTGCCCTAGCCCAGGGACTGTCTTCTCACGAGAGCACCAGCTCGGCTTGACACGATCTGCCCTTCGCCAGCCCACAGCAGCTGCTGCCTATCAGCTAGGTGTGGTTTGTCTCAGAAGGAAGAGGGAGGTTGTACTGACCGAATTACAATTATTCCGCTCTTTTTCCACCTGGCATCGCCCATCTTCCCAAGCTCACGGACCCCTACTGCCGGCGGGCAGACCACCGCCTGGGAGAGGCTGCGCAGAGGTGCCTTCGGGCGTCCTCCACCCGAGCTGTTTTCTGTACGAAGTTTGTTTGTTTGTGGCACGGGGCTCGCAGGAGCCGGCCTCGGAGCCCCGAGCTGGGCCGCAGCCGGGGCGGGGTGCGGCGGGGAGGGGGCAGAGCCCCGCTGCCCGGCGGTGGCGGAGCCCCGGGGCGCGGCGGCCGGGGGTGTGGTGGGGCAGGGCAGGGGCAGGACAGCCCAGCCCAGCGCCGGCTGCGGGGCCGGGTTCGCTCTGGGCCGTGCCCGGGCGGCAGCGCGGCGCGGCCGCCGCGGTGAGTGCCCGGTGGGACGGGACGGGGGGGAGCGGCCGGGGCCGCGGTGCGGGGGCTGGTGCGGGGCGGGCTCTGGGCGCGGAGCGGCGGGGGCGGAGGCCTGCGCGGCGGCGGCGGCGGGGGAAGCCCGGGCTGCGCCGTGCTGCGCTGCTGCGGCCCCGGCCCCGCCGCTCCCCGCGGCCCGGCACAGCGCGTTCCGCCGGGTAAGGCTCTGCGCGGGGCCGGGCCGCGGCCTGCCCGCCGCTCCCCGCCCCGCTCCGCCCGGGCCCGCAGGCCGCTCCCCCGCCGCCGCCGCTCCTCCCGCCGGGCCGCGCCGCGCCGGCCCCGCCGGGCGATGAGGAGCTGCTTCTGCCTGCGACGGGGGAGCCGCGACCCGCCGCCCGCCGCACGGGCAACAGTTAAGTGTCCCCGGGCCCGCCGCGGGCCCTCGGCGCGGCCGCCGCGCTCCCGGGCGGGGGGCCGGGCCCGGCGGGCGCTCGGGGCTCCGGCGCGGGCGGCGCGTCCGAGAGCGGGGTCCGGTCCGGCCCGGCCCGGCCGCCCCTCCCGGCCCCGCGGGGCCTTGGCGGTGGGGCGCGCTCACAGGGCCGGGGCGGCCCGCGGGCCCGGGGCTGCGGCTGCCGGGGCAGAGCCCTCCCGGCCCGGCTGCCAGCGCTGGAGGGGCCGGGCGGGGGCGGGGGCCTGCCGGTGCCGTGCCTCGCAGCGCTGCCGGCCCGGCGTGCGGGTGGCCGGGCCCCGGCGCGGTCCTGAGCCCCCGGCGCGGTCCTGAGCCCCCCGCCCCCCCGGGCGCCGTGGCGGGGCTGCGCGGGGGCCGGCCGTGCGCTGCAGGCGCGGCTTCGGCCATCGGCGGCGGGCAGAGCCCTGGTGACCTTGACCTGCCCGAGAGTTTACTGCAGAGCGTATTAGTGGCTGGCTGGAGAAAATAACAAACCCCCTGCGTTCCACGCGCTCTTCTGCTGGAAGCGTTTACAGCGTGGGTTTGCTTGGCTGCCCGTTTTCCTCGCCTGCCGTCAGGTTTCCGTGCACCTGGGGCTGGGAAGGTGGGCTCTCCCTTTACAGTAGCGGCCGGAGCAGTGATGCTGAGCTGCCTGGGTTTTGTGTACTCGCCTCTCGCATTACCGAGGCTGCCGAGCTTTTCATTGTGGTTTCTGGAGAGGTTCTCAAAGATCCACCAAGCTTCAGTATTTTTTGTGCTTTTCCTGAGCTAGGACATTCACAGCTTTGTCATGGTAACACGAGCAGAGTCCTTCAGCTGAGGCGAGACAGGCTGGCCTTCAGCAGGTGTTCAGCTAGTCCAGCTAGAACTTAGGTTTCTCCATCTTGTATTTTATTTTAACTGAGTGAGAACGCGTTAACATACACCTTAGTGGAGCCTGCGCATCCTGTGGCAGCCTGGCAGTGTGATCTCTGTAATTTTTAGCTGAGATAGCGTTGCCCGCTAGATTTTCTCAGTGTACTAGGACAAAGGCTTAGTCTGAGCTTCTGGAGGTGTGAAATAAAGCACATATTTCAGTCTTGTAGCGCACACTGCTCTGACAAAGTGAATCCCAGGCTCAGGGGTTCCTGTAGCCCCCAGGGACTTGTTCGTACATATGCCAAGATGGAAATAACTGAACTGAATGTCATTTAAATTTTCCTGCCCTGGTGCAAGGTCATTTGTTTATGGAAACCTATTTTGGTTTGAAACAGGACACTTCATAAAAGCGTGTCCATAGTTGGAAGTGCTGTGAAGCAATACAAGATCTCAGTTTTGCTCATTCTGGGACTGAAGTTCCTGTTTCCATCAGTTCAGTCACAACCTGTAGAGAGTTTGCAGCTGGTACGGGGCAGCTGTCTCTGCGATGGGAGCCTGCGTGCAGGGGTGATTCCAGACATACCTTCGTTTGGGGCGAAACGTGAAACTGAAATTCTGCCTACTTGTGATGGAGGCCGCCGGGGCCTCGACCCTGTGCCCTGCTGCGATCTCCTGTTTTTCTGATTGAAACTGTGTCCTATTCCATGAACAGAAATAGAAAGTTGGCTGGGGCTGCGTCCTGTTCCCGGACACGGTGGGAGGACTGGGCGCACAGAGGAGGACGTCAGTGTAACTTCTAAGCAACCGGCATTGTGCCAGCAGTACCTACCGCTTTTTGAAAATGATGGAGCCATAACCCGAGCGCGCGAGCGAGTTTTAGCAGCCCGTCTGCTTTGGTTTATTTCCTGCAGGGTGCAGGAACTCAGTGAGGTAGCTGGTAATTTTTTTCCAGTTTTGCCTTAGCTCATACTTTCCTGCCTGTGGGAAGAGCAAGTCAGTGTCAAAGTGCAGGGCTTGTAGTCGAAGGAAGAAACAATAAGACCATTCTCTCTCAAAGTCCCTTGCTATTTAACTTCAGAACTTGACCTACTTTGCTGTCAGCGTGGTGCTTCTGTAGCAAATACATCATCAGGCCTGATCTGATCACGTACCCACCAGCTCTTGAGCTTGCCTAACTTGTTGAAAAGGAATACCAAGAGGGAAAAATGCTCTACAAACTCTCAGTAATACGTTCATTTCTGAAAACACATTCCTGTGCTCTGTATGTGTCCCAGCCAAAGTCCAGCAGCGTGTGTGGTCAGTCACCTCAGTGGAGCACTTGAAACGGGCGGCGAAGCCAGCAGGAAGTATGCCTAGGATAAACTGATAAAAGCGGAGGTGAGCTAGCAAGAGAATGAGTGCCAGCAAGTGAGCAGGATGTAAGCAGTCGGTCTTGGGGGAGCTGGGAGAAGGGGAGACGTGCGTGGCTGTGGGCCTCCTCTGGGGCGATGAGCTGCCCTCGGCTTTGCTGTCAGCGCAGGGCGTGGGGCGCTGGGGCGGATACCTGGATCTGTGCTGCGGGCTGGCAGAGGGCCTTGTGCTGCCGGGGCGACGCAGGCCCCGTGTCTCGCGTCTCCTAGGGGCAGACCTGCCGTGTGCGTTGGAAGTAGGTGCTTTGTGCAGCAGGAGGACCCAGAGCAGAACACCGATGAGCGCTGTGTGGTGACAGATCGAACCGAGACCCTGGCTGGGCTGTGCATGTGTGGCTTTCTTAATAAATGTCACTGCTGCCCGCGCTTCCTCTGCTCTCCTCCCCTGCCTGTGCCTGCAGGCTGACAGTCTCTGAGGCAGGAGTGGCGGGACAGGACAGAGCGCCGCTTGCTCCGGTTTGTGTCAGAGACCATCAGCCCCCCGGCCGCGAGCTCCCTGGTGCGCAGACTTCCCAGAGCCCGGTCAGCAGCTCTGCGTGGCGCCCGCGTGCTGCAGGGCACGCCAGTGCTGGTCTCTGCTGCGCTGCGCGTGGGCCGCGGCCCGCAGAGCTGTCTCTGCTGCCTTGAAGCATGGGGTGTTGGTGAGGGAGCAGGATGGGGTCTCTGCCATGTGCCTTTTGGGGCCACCCGGGGTCCGGCCGTGCTGGGCCAGGCCTGGGTTGGTGCCACGCGGAGAATGTGGCCCCCCAAACCCTGGGCAGGAGGGGGCAGAGAGGATAAAGCAGATGGATGAGGGCAGAGGGACGAAGGCTGTGCTAGAGGCTGGCCGGGTTCCCGAAGGCCTCTCCTGCAGCCAGGTGTTGAGATCCCCGGGACCCCCGCGCCTCCTGCCTCGCAGCGCAGCCCGTTTGAGGGGGCGGGTGGTGTTCGGGATTGGCCAGCAGCGTGGCAGCTGCGTACCAAGAGCCCGTTGTGTGCGTTTTGTCCCGTGGCCGTCTTGCCCCTCTCTGCCGTGTGCGGGGGTGCGGTGCCGACAGGATGCGCGGTGACTTTCTCTGGTGAGGCACGTCCTTTCCCCGCTGGCTTTGTCTGAGCGGCCCTGCGGTGTTTTGAAACTTCTTCCTGCCTCAGGGCTGGCATCCGGCTTCCCTTCGCTGCCTGGGCCTGCGGGGGCCTGGATGCGGCCCTGCACTTGAGAACGACCTCCAGGGAGCACGCTCCCAACTGGTGGGAAAAGTGTTCTTCTGCTTGTTTTGGGCCGTTCCCAGAATAACCCTGCAGCAGGCAGAGCGGCACAGGCCCTTTAACGGAGCTCGGCAAACGCAGCTGAGCGCAGGATGGCGAGAGGCCTTCTCCTGGTCAGCTGGTTTGAGTTCTCGGCCACCGTGGTGTTAGGTGGGCGTACAGGTCAAACTCACGTTGTTTAAAGAGAACTTCATTAAAATAACAAGCTGTCTAACAGGAGTATTTATAGAATCCTGCTCCTTAATTTAATCTGTTCTTGCACTGTTTGTTTTTTATTTTTAAGTTCAAAGGCGTGATAGAAAAGAAACCAAACTTTGCAGGTGCCCTGAGGGAGAAGTGCACTGTAACTAATGTCTGCGCGATTGCCCAGCCAGAGACTCCCCTCTGAGCTGCGCAGAGTTCACAGAAACATTTATCCGAGTGTGCAAACTGGTTGCTGCTGCTCCCTATCTGTTCCAGATGCGTCCCCGATGCCACCCGCGCAGCAGGGAGCTGGCCTGAGCGGCAGAGCATTGCGCTGCTGCCTTCGAGCGCGGCTGCCCCAGCCCTCCCGCTGCGGAGCAGGGGGCACCGCTGCCCGGAGACCCGGTGGTTCGCTTTCTGGGCAGATGCTCTGCCCGCCCGTCCCCGCCGGCTGTGGGCACGGGCCGCGGTCTGAGCGCCGGGGAGATGAAGTGCCAGGCTCTCCGGGTGCTGCGCAGTGGAGGTGGGTGCGGGGAGCTCGGCTGGGCCCTCGCTGTCGTGGGCGCTGCGCTGGTGCTGCACCGCGTCTCAGCCTGCGGCTTCCGCCTCCCGCGCTCTCAGGGCGGAAAGCCCCGCTCTGCGTGCCTAGCTGCTGCCGCCGCCATAGCGGGGCTTTGTGTGAGCCGGCACAAAGTGAGGATTGATGCCATTTCCCCGCCCCCCGCCGTGCCGAGCAGGACCGCAAATGGCTCCAACAAAGGTGCCCTTCTTCCTCCCGCCGAGGACGGGGTGCTGTGCTGGGGACCCCCAGGGCCTCAGCCTCTCCCAGGCCGACCGTGCTGCTGCTCGCGTTCCTGCCGGGGCAGCCTGGTGAGCCAGGGCCTGGGCAGCGCTCGGCAGCAGGCCCCCGGCCCACGTTAGCCCTGGCCCTGCCATCGCTGCTGCGGAAGAGGAGGGAGTGCCGGGGCTCCCTGTCCGCCTGGGCTCTGCCAGGGCCTGAGAGGGGCCACAGCCCCTCGCCTTCCCCCGCCCCGAGGTGGGGTGTCGGTGCCAGTGGCCACCCCTGCTCCCCTGGCCTCTGCAGAGCGAGCTGCCGCTTCGTCAGGGCGGGTTTGGCTGGAGGTGCTGGGGGAGCGGATCTGCTTCCTCATGTGCAGCCGCAACTGTGCGGGAACCTGCTGCGCGGTGTTCTCTGCGTGCTGGGGAATATCGTCGCTTACCTGGATTTCTCGTCAAGACGACATGGGAAGCCCGTATCAGCATTCATTATCTCCCAGCTCCGCCCGATGTGTAATAACCAGTCATCGTATTATTGAGAGTGACTTGGGAAAGTTTCAGAAAACGTGCGTTTGGGTGAGGATCAGATTGTCAGTTCTTCGTTAAATTCACACTATGTTTCCTTGGTACTGCGCATTTTAGGCAATGGGTTCTGGATTATTGCAAGGCATCTGGATGAGCCAGTGGAGCAGCGCAGGCAGCGGTGCGGGGTTTGTCTGGGCTGTGCCGGGTGCCACCAGCGTTCCTGCAGCGGGGTCCTGGGCTCCTAACCCCCCCCGAGGACAGGGAGCCGGTTGGGAGGGGAGGGTGAGCCCCTGCGGCTCAGGGCGCGCTTCTGGTCCTGTGTTGGGGGTTTACGCTGCGTAGGGAGCAAAGTGGATCCGCTTTGCTCTGTGCGTGGTGGATGCTTCTGTTTGTGAAGCGGAGCGCTCTCCTGGGTTTGGTTCATCGCCAGCAGTGTTTTCACCATTACTGGTGCCAAGCTTCTGTTGTTTTGGTCTCCTCAGGTAGTGTGGCTGTTCGTGTGACATTATTATTATTTACATAGGGCCCAGACTTGCTCTTTTTTATTGCCTGCAGCACGATGTTTGTTCTGACTGGGCATTGTGAAGTGTAAACCCAGGTCCCACTGGCACCGCCGCTCACCTCTGCCTTTTCTAGAAGCAGTAAGTAACCAGCCACGTACGTGGCCTAGAAACGCTGGGGGTTAGTCCTTCTGCGGAGGGAATTGGATTAGGTAGCTCTGGTTCACGGCTTGTCTGGCTGCGCAGCAGTGACGCTTGTTTACACAAAGCACTGTCCTTTTATCTCGGGGTGCGTGGGGGGCGGTTTCCTGGGGCATTCCTGCCTGAAAGCCAGAGAAGACTTGCCCTAACTGGCTGCCTCGGCAGGAGACCACATGCTGAGGCAGTGGCACCTTTCCCCATCCTCCTCCTCAGCGAGTTGTTTCAGCAGCTCTCTTGTCCTCTCCTCCTGCTTCCTGCAACAGCATCTCTCCAAAATTGGTTGGTCTTACCTGCTGCTATCCCCCTTTGCGTACCCTGCTCCCCTGAAGTATTTGGTGATGTGTGCCTTCTGGAAGATGCTCAGGCC
Source organism: Ardeotis arabs (assembly GCA_011801015.1). NCBI lineage: Eukaryota > Metazoa > Chordata > Aves > Otidiformes > Otididae > Ardeotis > Ardeotis arabs. Next base: position 119,660 of record JAAGAY010143058.1, on the reverse strand, counting down.
TCTTCAGGGCCTCTGTCTGCTTTGCATCAGACCGTCCTGTGCTGCTTCATCCGTGTTCCCCTGGTGTAGAGGCTCTCTGCAGCAAGCCCGGTTTTGCATACGGTGCCAGATACATCTGTGCTGCTCCATGAAAATGGTACGGTTCAGGAGGGTGCGGTGGGCCTGAAGACTCGCGAGGGAACCCTCAGCGTGTCTAACACCCCTAGTGGGCGGGGAACCTCCCAATTAAACCATTAGGAGCAGATTTCTCGCTGCTTAAAATGGCAGAGCTGCTTCAACCAGCCCGAGTCAGGGATGAAATTTGCTCTCTGTTTCTGGGGGAAGGGAATGAGCTTGGGTTTTTCCGTCATTTCTAGATGGAGACCAGCCCACACTAAATATCCCGGAAACAACAAAATTAATCTCGGAAGAGGCTGCTGGCCCAAATTCCAAACCTATTGGGCATTGCACAAATGTACCCTCTTATCAAAAGCAAATGAAAGTGCAGAAGGTGTGTCTGGCCTAATCTTGTGTTTAACTTGGCAGTCTGTGGTGTGTCAGCACAGGCACCGTGGCGTGCATGCAGGCTCTCAGTGCTCTCTGTCTCCTGCTGCGATGTGCTCCTGAGCAGCCCCTTAATTCTGCCCCTTTCTTTCAGGATCAGTCCATAATGCCTGAAGTGCGAGACCTCTCAGATGCCTTGCCCGACGTGCCGATGGATCCCATCACGGGTGTTGGTGTGGTTGCGTCCCGGAACCGAGCACCGACAGGTTATGATGTAGTAAGTAGAGCTATTTCGGCTGCCGTTGCTAATGCTTTGGTTCTGCAGTAATGAGGCTTTACTCTGCTGGGAACAGCATCTCTTCCAGAGAGAGCTTGCCTTCAGACCTGTGCTTTAAGGAGTAATTTGATATCCAGCTGCCCAGCTCTCAGCCCACAGCACTCAGTGTCTTTCCCTCAGTGGAGGTTTGTGGGTGCAATCATGCTACTTCATCTGTGCCACTCCAGAGGAGCATAATTACCTGGAGGAGGAGTTTTCAGAAACAGCTGGCCACTGTGGCATGCAAATTTAATAATCCTAGTAACATTCATCCTGAAGGAGTGCTAAGTATTGCACAAATTATATCTCTGAATAAATGGATCCCGCATCAGCTGTTTAATCCCACATATCAGCACTCCACAATTATGATGAGAAGCTCCAGAATGGGAAGCAGAGTTTCGCATCCAGCTGGAATTGCAAGGATGATTTTGATGGACAGAATGCAAACCTAAACTAAGCTTTGGCAGGAGGCTGGGCAGCAGGGAAAGGCAGCTGGATACAGCGGAGATGAATATGTGAATGGACAAAGGGAGCTCGGTGTTTAACAGCTGCTTGTGCCTTGGATTAGTTGCTGTGTAACCAACAGCATGACTTTTCTCCCTGTAGGTTAGTGTCCCAAACAGTGAAATAGCATAGAATACTGACCTTGCAGAGCTCTATAGAGAAAGGTTTGGCCCGTAGTCCATCTGCTCTCCTTTCTGTATGTCCTGCTCCAGCTGTGCTGCATCACCTCTTGGCTTTCCAGAGTCGCACAGCTTGCGTGGTCAGGAGCGGAAACCAGTTGACTGGGGGCCCTGCTCACACCTTTTCAGCTCTGGTCACTGACGCACTGTTCAGTGTAAGAAGGAAGAAAATGGATCAAACTGAAGTAAGGACACGAGGGAGGGAATTGTGAAAAGGCTCCTTAAAGACCTGGGAGGTTTTTGCATTTACTGCATTTTTCTGAGTGCTGATTACCTGTGTGAGCCAGGCTGTGTAATTAGCTGCTTGCCCTGATAAAGAAGCACAGGACAATGTGAGCGTTGTGATAACAGAATTGCATTCTACCTAAATGACTGGGCAGAGAGCGCGCTCACCCCAGATAGCCTGTCTGTGGTTTAATAGGGAGCTTCAGACTAACGCAGTTTAAACTAAACAAGATAAAAGAGTCTTCCTGTGGCTTAATCCAATTACACTGGTATTGTAATAATGCTTGTGAATGTGGGTCGCTCTCTCCTAGGGGGCACAGAGAGGAGGCTGCCTTTCCTCTGCTCCGTCTGCCTTCCTCCCTGTTCACAAGGAGCTCTGCTCTGACCCTGGGGCCGGCAGTCCCCACCGCAGGCTGTGGGGCAGTGCCTGCTGTCTGCAGTTGGACCCTAGGCCTGGCTTCCACACACTCCTTCAGCCTCGTGTACAGCAAATCAAGAGCCCGGCTCCGTGCCGGCGTGCTGTGAGCCGCAGTCGCTGTCCTGTCCACCGTACAGCACCTGCTGTGACGGCGGTGTCCCGGTGCCACCCTGGTGTGACAGGATAGCCTGCCGCCCAAACCCACGGATGGTGGCACGCAGGGCTGTGCTTTTCTTGCCTGGATGCCTGGGAAGGTGGCTGCCTGTGCGAGGCAGGGCTCTGGAGCAGTGTGTGGTACGCGGGATTGCCGCTTCCCCGTGACCTCTCTGGAGCCCCTCAGTCCTGCCTGAAGGCATGAAGCCGCGTGTGCAGAAGGGCACTTCTTGGTGCAGCGAGAAAGCTGAGCTCTGAGACACGGGCAACGTGCGGGCTTGGGCGGTCTCAGGCTTTGGGTTTCTCCGCATGTGCAGTTTCCCTAATGAGCCACCCACCGACAGCTGACGGTTGCTTCAGGGTGTAAAGCCTTGATGCGTACTCCCTAATGCTGTGACAGAGGTTCAGACTGCGCTCTGAAAAGGAGAGCCACTCATCTTTTGAGAAGCGTTAACACCAGTTTATCTTGGGATGCTGTTGTCGTCCCTTAGGGACCTGATCGCTTTGCCTTTTGCCACAGCATCCTGCAGCATTCCGTTCCGCAGATGGATTCAGAGTTGTGTGGGAAAGTATTTCCTCTTAGCAGTGATGAATTTCACATGGTGTAGTTCCACTGATGGTTTTGAGTTCTGTGATGGTGAAGTACCCCGTTCTGTTTTTCTGAGACAGCTGTGTTATTTATAGGCTTTACCCAGTTTCCCTTTCATTCGTGTCCTTTCTCCAATAAACAACCACTGCTGTATTCTTTTCCTTCCTTTTCCCTTTCCTCTTCTTTAAAGCAAACAAGCAAAGGGTTGTTTCACCCCAGGTGTATGTTAGATGCCCAGAGGATGTCCCAGGCTGTTTCCCAGGTTTGCACGGAGCCCCGGGGTTCGCCGTACTGCCCAGCTGGAGGTGGCGGTGCGGCAGAGCCCAGGGTACCAGACCTGAGGGAGTCGTGGCAAATGGGTCAGAGATCTTTTTCCCTCAGTATTTTTTTAACTACTCTGAAATCTCCATTGCTTTTGTGTCTGCTCACAAAGCAGCTACTGATGCTTGTGATGACTAGCCAGGTCTTTAACAGCTGAAGCACCAACGACTTGATTTTGCTGAAACTTACAGAGTGTGTCTGAACTTAGATTCCTGAAAATCTGCCCAAACTGGCAAGACTGAGTGTATGGGTGGGGAGGAAAGGGAGGAGAGGTGGGAGGCAGGGAGCCTGGGGTAGGAGAGAGGTGTGGTTCCCATGAGCCGCGTTCCTTGCTGTGGGCTGAACGCCAGCTCCACGGTGGGGTTTGCTCTGGGGCAAAGCCCAAGCGTGCTGCTCAGCCAGGGCTGTGCTGGAGCAGACAGCCCTGCACACCACTGGTGGGGCAGACCCCGCTGTGTGGCAGGCGGTGTAGTGGGGCTGTTTGCCAGAGGCCTGCCCTGGCAGTGAGCCCGTACCGGCTGCTGGGCAGCGGGTAGGTTGCCCCACGCTTGGAGAGGTGGGCTGGGAAACACCTTCCTTACTGGGTGTCACTCCATCAAGTCCATCTGTTTGTAGCACGTGCTTGAGGAGTGTCTTCCCCCAGCCCCATGAGGAGAAGACCATCCCTCGTGCCTGGGGCGCTGGGTGCCCAGTGCTGTCTCCTCCGTCCCACACGTTCCTCAGCTCTCAGCCAAGCAGAGGAGATGGTGAGCTGGGGCTGCACAGCGCCTGTCCTGCGGGACAGGTCTGCCTCGGCCTCTCCAGCTCGGCTCCCTTCCCGCGTTGCCCCGCCGAGGGCACCCTGCCATCGTGAAGCAGCGCTGCTCGGGCACAGCTCTGCTTCAAGAGGTGGTGGGGATCCTCCTTGCCTGCAGGAGCCCAGCAGATGATGCAAGAAGTTTCCTGTTTATATTGCTCTGTTTTCTTTCCCCATGAGTTTTCTGACAAGTTAATGCATGCTTACGTTCTCCAGGCTTGGAAAAAGTCTTCAGCGGCATGATGCGGAGGCAGAGTGCTCAGGGTTGTCGCCTGTGACTGTTGCATTTCGGCAGAAGCAGGAACAGGTTTTGCTGGTGTTCTGTGGGGCCTAGAGGCAGGCGAGCTCGTACCCCAAATACTTTTTTGCTCTGCTGCTTGCATCCTCCTGCGAGGCTCTGCAGATGCACGGCGCTGCCGGGGCAGCGGCTGGCAGCCCAGCTGGGTGGGGAAGCCGTGGAGGGGCCCGAGTGGCTGCTCAGCAGGGACCCAGTCCCCAGGGGACAGCGCTGTGGGCCAGGCGTGGCACTGCTGGCTCCCGGCAGCCAAGGACCCGGGTCGTGCCAGCAGCGCCCGGCTCCCGCGCTGCCCAGGCCGGCCGGTGGGAAAGGGAGCGTGCGCTGCTGTGCCTCCCTGGAGGTGGGTCGGGTGCCTCGCCGCGTGGCTGCCCGCAGAACCGGCTTGGGTCTTTCTGCTAGATATTTGATGGGTTAGAGTGGCAGGGTTGTTCCTAAAAGGGTGTGGGTTGGAGTTTTGGGGTTTTCTCCATTGTTAAGTCAGAGTATAACAGAGCTGCGCTCCCTTCCTCTGGGGGGGTGGCACTGCCCGCGCGGGGGCCCTTCAGACGTCTCAGCCAGCTGTGATCCAGCTGTGCCCTGGGCAGGGAGTTGTAGAGGAGCTGATACCAACTGGAGTGATGTACTTCCACCTCAAAAATTATTTGGTATTGTTGTAAGTGACGTGAAGTTCTTAAAGCTTACAGAGATTAGATTTAAAAGTGCATTTGGCAGCAACTTGTATAGCACCGATTTTACAGCTGCTGCCTGTTGGGTTTTGAGCATCTTTAATGTGGGAGCAAAGAGAACAAAACTGGCTAACACAAGAGAAATTAAAACCTAGAACTCAAACAGTATTATTAACAAGGTGATTAAATCTGGTTGTTGTCCCTCAAAACTGTTTCTAACAGGGCTGGAGTTCAAGCTAGGTGTCTCTGTATGCCAGCAGTTTTTCTAAGCAGTCCATTTTCTGAGTATCTTTCCACCAGGACTGACTTACCCATAGGGGAGGGAGATGCATGTGGATTTTATATATTCCTAAATAGCACCTTAGGAAAGAGTTGAATTCAAGGAATAATAAAGAAACAAAAAAATCCCACCAAAATCCTGATTTAAAATTTTCCTGTTTGCGATGCGTGTTTCTTTGCAGAAGCCTGACCGCAGAAGCCGTGTGTCGTACGAGGGCGTGAGCTGAGCAGCGGCTGTGAGCAGAAGCTGCTGAAATGCAAAGAGCAGCCAACGCACTTTGCTGCCTTTGCTGATCAGACAATAAACACACTTCTCTCCCGCACTCCGGATAATTGGAGGGTCTTGTCAGCACACATCTCTTGCTTCCTGCGCCGAGTCTCTGCTCAACAAAACATGGGTGCAAACAGTAACAACAAATGTCAGCTCCTTGTTATCAGGCTGCTCTGGGGCCAAGGTCTTACTCAGTTCAGTCGGATCGGACTGGGGAGGGCTGCGGTGGAGCGCTTTGCCCCTGGCTGAGAGGCAGAAGTTCAGCGGCGCTTCTGCATAGCATCAGACCGTGCTGGACTCTCCCGTGGGCAGCCGTCAGTTGGGTGTTAGTCTGGTGGGGTGATCTTATTTCTGCTGCCCTTCTTGTCTCCTCTCTTATTCGACAACAAGCCTTTAGGGGCAGAGGCTCTGAACCAGCTTGCACCGTGCAGGGCGAGTGCGTGGCTGCTAACAGAGCAGAGCCCTTTCCCTGCGCGTGGTGCGGCCTTGTGCCCGCTCCTTGAATCGGCTCGAAGGCGAGATCGTCTCCTGCCTTCCTCTCCTCCTGCATGTGCCTCTGTCTCTTCGGTGGGGGCCCGGGCGTCGCTTTCCTTTGCCCTCCACACAGTGTGTGCCACTGATTTAGCTGGACACAGGGTTGCATTGGAGAGGGATGTTTGCAGGGTGCGTCCTCGCACGCTGCACCTCTGCTAAAGTCTGCGAGTGACCAGGGCTTTCCCCGGCTGCTGGAAGCAACTTTTTGGCCTGGGAGCCAGAATTCCTCGATGGCTTTTCTGTGAAGATAATACTGAGATTGGGCAGTTTCTGTGGTTTGTCTACACAGAGCCCTCCTCACAGCTTGCCCCAGTGCGCCCTTGCATTAGGGTGGTAATGAGAGGCTCGATGTGCTGACTTCTCCAAACTGTTGTTTGGAGACCATAACCAAAGCTGCTGTTTCCTCATTAGAATAGCCTTTGTCAGAGCGTCTTTAATCAACGGACTCCCGAGAGGCAGCATTTTTAGAACTTCTTTTTATACCTCCTCTTGGAACTTCCTTGCACTGCACCTCGTGAAGAAACTAATGAGATGCTGTGAGAGTTCGGGCTGCCGTTAATTAGACGAGGTCTGAGGAAGAAGTACTGCACATATATTAACTTTATCTTCGCTCACATGTCTCCTCTCTCCCTCTCTCCTTTCCAGGTTGCACAAACAGCAGATGGCTTGGATGCTGACCTCTGGAAAGATGGCTTATTTAAATCCAAGGTCACACGATACCTGTGCTTCACAAGATCATTTTCAAAAGAAAATGTAAGTCCGTTTGCTGAGCGTCTGCATGATTTGCATCTGTGCCTGGTATGCTGTTACCCATAAGATGATTCATTTTATTGAGCCATTATAATTCAAGCAGGCATTTCACTGGGTTTGGGTGAGTCAGGAGGCAAACTGCAATGGCTAGATATTTGCATTTGGTCTATGTTCTTCATGGAAAGAAATAACTGGTAAAATCTACAATAAATAATCAGCAGAAAAGGGAACGCTTGCATTTCAGCAAACCCCTCACGCTAGCGTTTCCTGCTGCGGCAATAGGTGCTGCATGCTCGTGATCCTGAGGAGTTTCTGACTGTGATTACCTAGAGAAGCAAATGTTGCAGGTAGTGTAATTCTTGCAGGATTAGGTTTTCTTTGTTGTTTTTGGTGCTGATTCTTGAAAATTTGCCCCTGTTGTGTGTATGCTACCATATTCTTATAATCTTCTGGCATGGCTATTAAGGATAAGTTCATTTCTGATTAGTGGCATTTGTCTGCCCACATCTTCTGTGGGGGAGAGGAGACCATGTGAGCTGAGAGCCTGATGCCTTCCACTCTGTTTTTGGTTGAGGGTAGTGTGAAAACTTCCTATTTTCTGGAGGAACTATTTAGTTCTACAATGAATGCACTCCATCTAGTGGGTAATCCTGCTTTTTGTCGTGTTTTGGATATTCACAGCGACGCTGTTGTCAGGGTTTGGAGATACCATTTTGTGCTTGTGCTTTCACCAACGATGGGAACAGAAGAGCGCTTGTGACTTCAGAGGCTGATCACGAGTCCTGACAGGAAAGCCGGGGGTTGCCAGTTTCCAGCATTTGACCTTTATTCCATCTGCTTCCCTGCCTGCCTCTACGTTAAAATAAAGCTCCAGAGCTGTGGGAAATACTGCGTCCTGGGGCGAATGGGCAATAATTGTGCTTTTCACCCTGCAGTACCTGCAGCAGCAGGAATACTAGCCCCGGAATAGGCAGGGAGGGTATTAAACAAAGATTTGTGATGGCTTGAGTATTAAGTTTATCTGTGGCTACCTTAAATGGGAAGTTGTCAGCAGTAATTACAGGATAGTAGCAACTGCTGGCTGCCAGAGACAGTGTAAATACCCTCAGTCTGTGCCTGTCGGGCTTTTGGTGTGAATCCTCTGCTCAGCACCGTTTGGGAATAGGTTCCTCGTGTTGATGGGGAGTGAATTAAAGGGAGCCGGGGCGGGGACTGCCAGTCCCGGCTGCACAGCAGCCTGGTGTGTGAGGTGTGGCGCGAGGCGCTGCGTCCCGTGCATGGGCTATCAGTGGTGTTAGACCCGCGGGCGCTTCTGGCAGAGCTCCTGGGCAGCAGCCTGGCTGCGTTCAGGCGCTGGCGTGGAGCCGGTGATCCGGAGGTTCGCCGTGGCTGTACCCGAGGGACGGCAGGAGTGCCTTCTCTTCTCAGAGGGTGGATTTCCCAAGGCTGGCCAGCCTCCTCCAGCCAGCCAAGCGGGCTCTGTCCCGAGCACGCACCTCTGCCTGCGCTAGACAGAATGTGCGCTCGTGCTGCCTGAGGCCACGCACTTCGTGCATGCAAGGGGGCTTTTTTGTGAGGCAGAGACCAGAGCTGTAGACACTGGCGCCAGTCTGCCAGCCCCTGGGAAGCACACAGAGCCGATCAGCACTCCTGGTCCTCTGACTGCGGGAAGGCTGAAGCTGGGAGGAGGAGGGGACCAGACCAGTGAGGGAGCAGCATCCTTGTCCCTGGTTATCCCAGCAAGAGCTTTCCCTCCCCTCTCAGTCCTCCCTGACCACGTGAGCATAGAATGTGCCACCCAACTGGGGACCTCCAAGGGTTAAACGGCCTCGGTCCTCCCCCTAGCAGTGGCCTAGAGCCCTCATCTGGGAGGGAGAGGCTCCTCTCACCTGGACATTGACGTGTTGCTGCTCTTTGGGTTGGAAGCTTTGCTGCACAGGATTGTTTTATTTTTAACAAAACACTGGGTACTGTTTGTCCTGAAGAACGTGTGTAGTTAGCAGAGTTAACGCACTTCAGATACCTGGTTTATACGGAGATGGTCTGTAGTGTCTCTTCATCAGAATTGTCATCCTCAACAACTTTCAGGATTTGACAGATTATGAGGACATTGCTGGTACTTGGGTGTCATGGTGAGGAGGCCCCAAATGGTGCACCTCCCAAACAGGGGGCTTTGCCCTTTTCTCCTGTGCGTACGGCAGAGCGTCAGTGCTGCCTGCCAGTGTTTCGGCGGCTCATGAACTTAGCAGAGGCGTCTCTCCTACCTGTGCCATTGATGGAGGAACGATTGTCAGCTCAGCTGAAAGTTGCACACTGATCTAACATGGCCAGACAGTTTGGATAAATAAAACATGAAAGATGATGCCAGGACAGCATTAACTGACACATTCGGGCTTCACAGCATCCAACACTGCTCGCTCTGAGGTGCCCTGGCCAAAGTGGGGGTGGTGGCATGCGGGGTCTGCCCGGCCTCAGCTGCTTTGCGTGAGCAAAGGACGTGTGCCATGCTTGGTGTGGTGGGACAGGGCTGCGGGCGTGGTGGCCCTCCTGTGAGGAGTCGAACAGGAAATGCAGAACCTCCAAAAAATAAACTCCGATCTGATCTCCCTTTATTTCAGAGGCTGCAAACTTAAATATGTTTTAAAATAGTTCAGTGTAATAATCAGAGAGTAGAGATTTGCCCGAAATACTCTGCCAGATAAAAACTAAAGGAGGTACTTAGCAACCAGTACCAGTAAAACACACTGACATGGCTTAGTTTGACGGCTTAGGGTGAAATTTTAATTGTTCTGTATTGCCTTTCTGTTTATAAAGGCTGTGCAGTAACTAAAGTGTGTTTTTCTTCCATACATGAATGCAGATTATTGGCTGCAATGCTGGCTTTAACGAGAACGACAAAGAAAATCTGGTCTCTAAACAGTTGTGGAGGCTGTCATTCTGAGTTGTGTTTTGAGCTCTTCAAGCCTTGATTAACAGGACAAGGCATCAGTTCAGAATTCGGGTAGGCTCCAAATGGAGTTCTCTGTTCCAAATGGCCTGCTCTTCTGGAGCGCGCCTGCCTTTGGAGCTAGAACCATGTCTGTTCAGTACTAATTAGCTAATGCATGTAATAACTTTGGCTGTGTCTGCATGAACCATCTTCCTGTAACGCTTTCTGCTGTCACTGTCACAGAAATGGTTTGTTGCTCTTGTAGATGTGAAGTGTGTGAGAACTAAGGTGACCTGCTTAGTGGATGAGTTGGTGGAGGTCATACTTTGAACTGCCGTGTTTCCAAAGGGAGGAATTTGGTTGTGCCTCCGAGCATCCAGAAGTATGGCAGTGGCTGAGGTGTAAGAATCTGTAAATGCTGGACGTTGTCCGGTGTCTCCTAGTCAATCATCATGTAGTTCCTGCAGAGGGGGGAGTTGCAAGTGCTGGCTTGGTACTTCCTTAGCGTTTTTCAAGTTGATGGTCAGGTACAATGGCAAGCCATCTCGGGGTTCAGGAGGTGACAAAAGCTGGGTGTGGATTTGGTGACATTGTCATAGTCAACTGTTTCTTTTCTCTCTCCAAAGAGTCATTTAGGCAACGTCTTGGTTGATATGAAGCTCATTGATATCAAGGACACTTTACCCGTGGGCTTCATCCCCATCCAGGAGACCATCGATACGCGTAAGTTGGTGTCTGTTCTTCAATCCCGTGCCTTCGGAGCAGCCGTTCCACTGGCGCCTGCGTGGTCCGGCAGCGGAGGGCTGTGTCCCAGGCAGAGGGACGCTCTGAGCACTGCTGCTCTCCGGGGTTACGTCTGTGTGTTTGGGGGCAGCTCTGCACTGCAGTGAAACAGCCTTCGGTTTCCCTGTACTCCTCACGCTTTTTAACACTGCTGCCTGACTGTCACCGCTGCCTGCCAGAGCAGCACAGCTCCGGGGCAGGAGGAGTGGTTCATTCTTTGGTTTTGCAAGGGTGGACTAGGCCTGGTGGGAGCAGAGCTGCTGTGCTGAGGGATGCTCGCAAACGGACACTGAAAGGAAGCGCGTGTGCTCATGGTGCTGGGTTTGTGCACGCCAGCTTTGTACCTCCCTCCGTGACCAAACGAAGCCCGTGTTCTGGCGGGCGGTGCTGCGGATGGGGAGGAATGCTTGTGCTTGTCCAGGGAAAATAGCATCCTCATTTCTGCAAGGCAGAAATGGCTTTGCCGCCGCACGTAAGCCGGCAGTTCCCAAGCGGTGTATTTGGATCCCCCGAGACTCGCGGCAGCGGCAGCTGGAGCCACGTCTGGCGGCAGCGCGCTGCTCTGCAGCAGGCACCAAGCGCTTTGGGCTTGCAGGGCGGAGGCGGCGGGGGACGAGCCCCGTGGGAGCCGAGTGTGGAAGGGCTGCAGGACACCATGCGCTGGTGCTGAGTGTACAGCTACTGCTGGAGAGCAGGGCTGGTACCAGTGCTCATCAGTAACGAAATCCAGCCTACTTATGAATAGAACGGAGTTAGTGAGCCTGCTTTGCAGGGAATAATTCTTCTGGGTTTGCAGCAGATGAGGATGGTTTTTTGGTCACTGCTGACCTGGTTCTTATTTGAACCTGTGACCTAGATGTGAAAGGTTCTGCAGCCTGTTTCCCATTCCCCCGGGTCATCCCCTTTCCCTGGAGAGTTGCTGGGCCCGTGTGGCACCAGGGAGAGCCATCGGCTTTTCCTGCTCGCCCTTGGGAGTGCTGGACGCTTAGCCGTGTGCTGCTGTGATGTCTGTGAAAGTCCTGGTGGGAAGGAGGAAGGGCACTTCGTAGTTAATTTGAAATGCATTGGGTTGCAACCCATGCGGTCTCTAAGGCAGAGGCACTGTCTGTGTTAATGGAGTGGGGCATGGCCCTGCCTCTGTTAGCGTGAGTGAACACATTTCGATTGACTGTTTATATGTTTACTTAAAATTAACTCTGGTTAAGCGTGTGTAATTAATGAATCCAGCTCCTAAACCAAGTTCGCAACAGACTGCATACTCTAGCCAAGTGTGAAGAGACCAAAGACAAAAGCAAATAGTCAGCTTGCTGGGAAAGTCAAATAAGAGACCTGATTTTGTTCAGAGTTAAGTTTGTGGTTACATGTGTTTCTGTGCGCTTCTCTAAGTGCCAGGTGAGTTGTAGTAAATCTATTAAATGTAGGACTCCTTACTGGGTTCTGAGAGAATTTTCAGATGTGGAAGCCTTAAACCCTGGGCTCCTAAAATTGGTTTTAGGCACTTCAAATAAAGCCCTCGTTTTCCAAAGCAGGAGAAGACTAGACTTCAGGGATACAGGTACTTAATATCTCTAGAAAGCAGCACTGTAACTGCAGAGCTGCGTGCACAGATGCTGTGTTGTGACACACCTCACGCTGTCTGTGCATTTATTGGTGCTGGTGCGACAGCGGATTGCAGAGGCCAGGATGGATTGCTTTCTCCAAGGTGCGGATTACGAAACAGGAGGAGCCTGTAGAGACAGGGCTGCTTGCCATCTGTTGAAGTGAGAGCATATTTTTAAGCTGGAGGATATTTATTCATATTAAACTGAAGGGTTTTTATTTTGCAGGCACTTGTTTGTAGTTGCTGGTTGTTTCCAGATTTTCATTCAGTGTCTGCACTTTAGATTTTCAGTTTATCGATAGGCTTCTGTCAGGCCTTTCAAGTGCGCGCACTCACAAATGGAAACCTCACCTTGCTCACGTTGGGACTCTCTGGGCTCTTTAGGGTGGGACAGAGCAATGCAAATCTGTGTCTGTGTGGAGTGCCACCCATTGTCATGCAGCTGACCCACAGCTGGGTGGATTGTACCTGTGCAGACAGGCAGTGTGTGTAACATGAATTCATTACACAGATAAGCCTTAACTCTGCTGGGCTTGGGTTTTTCTTGATGGATAACATGGAAACAAGTGAAAATTGCTCTGTGACGCGTAGCAGGAAGGGGCCGTGCAGCGGATTCATCCACCCCCGACACAGGTCAGTGCAGCACAGTTGCCCCGTAGGAGATCGTAGCAATTAGTGCTTTGGCAATCTGGTCTATCCCTACAAAAACACCACGGCAAACATGGTGGGAGTATCATTTCAGTGCTTGCTGAGTCACGAGGGGTCACGAACACTTGGGATGCGTGAGGTTTGGGGAGCCAGCTTTTGCCGTTAGCCGCTCTGCGTGGCAGTCTGGTTCTCTGCCTACTCCTCGTCTCGGCTGGGTTCCCTGTTTGGAAGCACTTGGCAGAATGAACTGACCGGTTGTGTCAGCAGCCTCCAGGTGTGTTCCTAGAGGTGATCCTTCTGGGAGGAGTATGTAGATAGGACTAGCCAGGCCGGTAAAGCAAATATTACTTTGGAAAGAGAAAGGAAATGTGAGAAGTATGTGGAAGTGGAAAAATCACCTGCCATTTCTGTTCTGTGACGCAGTGCTCTGTGGCGTACAGGATGTCTTATCTTCTCTGCAGAGGGTAGTAGGGAGTACTGGTTTATCACAGCGCCTAATAACAAATCTCACACAGTGTACAGAGAGCTCCTGATAGAAAATTTCTCCAGTCACTGAATGGCACTGCCCTGTCTGGTTTGCTGATATATATTTGTTCTTTGGCTCCAGTTCCTGCCATAATTATCTACCTAATATCTGGAGAGACAATAAATGACATTTATACCCTAATCTTGCATAAAAACCACCCTGTGTCCTGGGTTGTTTTTGCAGAAGAAGTAGCTTTCAGAAAGAAGAGGCTGTGCATTAAATTCATCCCGCGAGATTCTACAGAGGCAGCGATCTGTGATATCCGAATCCTGGGGAGATCTAAACAAGCCCCCCCTCAGTACACGTTCATAGGGTAAGTACCGCTCACTCCAGAAGCTGTTGCTGTGAATTCAATTGCACCGAGACTAAGCACTCTTTTCCTGTAGGTACTAAGCAGTGGTTTGTAGGAGCTGAAGCATGTCTTTAGAAAAGTCTACATAAGTACAAGTGTTACTGAGTTTGACGTAGGAATTAACTACCCCCCCCTTTTTGTTTGTTTTTGCAATTAGACTGGTTCTCCCTAACCAAGGTGTTTGTGAAACACGTCAGTACTTGATACTTGTACAGGTGTGCAGCACTTGCTCGTAGCATTGATGTCTTCTGTGTTGGTTACGCAGGGAGCTGAACAACATGGGCATTTGGTACCGGATGGGCAGAGTTCCGCGCAACCATGAATCTTCACAGCCTGCCACTCCTCCTTCCCAAGTACCCTCTTCGACACCAGCTCCTAATCTGCCGAAGTAAGTTTTCTGCTTTCCAGCCCCTTCTGCTTGACGCTGCAGGGTGTGTTGTTACAAACCTTCCCTGCGGAATCAGACCAGGGTACCACATCAGTGTGAATGAGAACGTGGCGTGATCTGATAATGAGGGAATGTGGTGCTCTTCCAAGTATTTGTGTACTGGAAGTTCCTTTGGCTGTCGTTGTATAAAGACATACGGATGAAGAAGTCAGAAGAAAGAAAAAGCCTGTGGAGGAAGGGAAACAGCAGACTACACCTTTGCTTTAAACTGTGCAGGATGTTGTAGTTTCCAAGAAGTACGCATGGGTCACCCCTGAAGGATGGGCCAGAGCTGTAGCCCGGCCGATTTCTCTGCTTGGCAAAAGGGAGGGAGAAGCGTTCACACAGATTTTAATGCACAGGGAGACAATAATCAGCCCAGTCATGGTTTGAAGTGCTGGCTCTGGTTTTGCTTTTCTGGGACCTGTCTACTGCGCGTCAGTCTTGCAGCTGACACTGAGCACGCGGAGCAGGCTGCTCACCCCGCAGCGACTGACGGGAGCGGCACCTCTGGGCAGTGCTGGCGTGCTGTCTGGCCAGGTGTTTTCCCTGAGTTACAGACGGTATTTGTGTGCATGAGGGTATGTGCTTGTGCGTATGCTGGCATGTAAGAGCAGTCCTGTATTGACAGCTTACTTGCTGGGTTTCTCTGGACAAAACAGTGTTGTTAAACAAGAAACCAGCCCAGACAGGTTGAGCTGAGTGCTTTATACTCCCAGTGCTTGCTAGGAAAGCACGGCATCCAGCGAGGGACGGGCTCCTGCTGGTGAGGCTCTTGACTGCACTCGGGGCCAGGCTGTGCCAGGGGACAGCACATTCTCCACAGGCTCCTTTGGGCTTTTGCTTAATTAAGCAAACACGTATTTTTGCACTAGGCATTTGGTGTACTGCAGATACATTTACAGTATTACAATAGCTGTTGAGAGCTAGAGTTTCGAAGGAGACAGCAGAGGGGAATTCCGGGGGGATTGGTTTGTGTACAAAGATCGTTGTATCGTATGGGTGGAAAATACTCATGTCCCTCCGTACAGGTCGTTTCAGAGAGTGACGCTTTTAAACTGCTGTAAACTGTTCCTGGAAAAGCTATCGGGTGTCTTTTTAAGGCAGGTGTGTACATTTGAGCCTTCACCCCTGACCCAGACTTAAATCTGGTGTCTTTCGGTGGCTCTTTGGACTCTCCAAAGCATTTGGGCGTTTCTTTCGCTGAGAGTTTTGCTCGGTCCCTGCCATGCTGTGGGACACTGCTCGCTGTCCGGCACTGCTAGGTGTGCCGCAAGCAGAGATGCTGTCTTGCTTTTCAAACAGAGATGGAAGCAAGAGAGATGAAAAGCCAGCAGTCTTCCGGAGACTTCAGCCTGTCCCGCTGGGAGCTGATCCGTTGTTTTGAAGCTCTGCTGGACATAAGCTACATGCTAGCACAGGCCATGTGAGATCAGAGAAAAAGATGTCTTGATTTTAGAGCACAGATCTTCATTTTCTGTCTGCAGGAGATTCCTGCCTGGGCAGATTTCCACAATAAAGAGAAAAAATTATCATAGCAAGAGAATGTCAATGGCGGTCCTTAATCGCTGAGTGTGGAAGGGTCACTTTATGGCCGAGCAGGGAAGGCTGCAGAGCAGCGTCAGAGCTGTTGGGAACAGGGCCAGAATTAGAGCTCAGAGCATCAGCGACAGTCTGAAAAGAAGTGTTTACAAGGCTTATATATTTTATAACCTCTTGTTGTACAGTTTATGGTTTACAATGGCTGCAAGGAAATTGGATCAGTTTTGTTTTACTTGCCAAATAAAGCAAATGTCAAAATAGTCAATATAAAATGTATTCTAATTTGGCTGAGTTAAAACAGCCAGTATGCAGTGGAATAATTGAATGTTACATTAATGCCTCCCAGTAAAAACCACCTGTCTGTAGCCAGCTCCACACTCATGCCCTGTGCGTGATTTACAGGTAACTTTTACACCACCAGCCTGATCATTCAAAGCATTTTTCATGTCTGTTTTTTTACTCTGATTATTTATTATCCAATATATTTTTTAAGAATAGAAATGTATATAAAGGTGCATCCTGCAAATATTTCATTATTACAGGGAACACATACTGCTTGAAAGCCTTTTCTAGTACTTTATCAGCAGTGTGGTAAGTTACTCAACACTTAATGTTTGTGGAAGATCGTAGGCACAAGTAACCTCTTATTTTTACGTCACCATAGAGAAATGAGATTACACTGGTAGCCAGCTTGCTGTTTTATTCCAAGAGGATATATCCGAACAGGAACAGCAGCGAGTTATTCTGATGCTGTTGTGAGCGCTAAGAGAAAATCAGCGGGCAGTGCTGGATAGAGAGCACTGTGGAGGCTCTGCCGGGCGGCTGGTCAATAGTTAAGCTATTCTCTTCAGTTGCTGTCTCGCATTATAAAATAATTTTAAATCAGGAGGGCATGCTGGGGTGCTTCAGAACAATTGCTAACACTGGATATAAACTAAACCAGTAAAACACACCAGTGAGCTTCTGCACAGCAAAACCTTCCTAAATGGAAGGCCCTTTTACTGCGGGTGATGTTTATTTCCGCGCCAGCCGTGTTTCCTCCTCTGATCCGTGGTGTAAGTTACTGGTGGCAGTGGATGGCGGCACATCTCAGAGGTCTGACCTCCACAGCTTGCTGCACGTCAGCAGTGCTGCTTCCGCTCCTCGTGTCACGGGGTTACGGCTCACAGTCAGAACTGCACAAGGGGAGGCTTTGTTTGATGTTCGTGCTGGACTACATATGTTATTTTTCAGCCATTTCTTCTTGGTGTTTCCTACTGCAGGCATCTGGCTTAATGGTCTCTAGCGGCAGCCCTCGCGCGTCCCAGTGAGGATGGCATGCTGTGCCGTGGAGCACAGCCGTGCCATTGTGCGAGGCATCAAGCTGCTTTACTGTCTTTTCTCTCCAAATCCTGCGACAGCTTCTTGGCACTAACGGCAGCCTGGAGAAATGCACTTGCAGTTTCCCATCCTAGAAGAATGCTGCTAGAGAACTGCTTTTGTTGGCCTGGGTCACCGGTGGGGGTTTAATGTGGCTTTCCTCAGTACCTCTGCTGCGTTCAGGGCCTGCGCTCTGGTGCTGCGTGGTGACGTGGCTTTGGGGAACGGGAAGGTAACCTTCCCTAGGTGAGGTGCTAGTAGCAGGTAACTCACCTGGCCCTTCGCACTCTTGTGCTTCACCCGCCTGTGGATCGGCGATTGCCAGTGCGGGGGCTGGGGACTTGGGGAAAAGCGCATGTCCCGAGCGTTTGAGCAGTGTCTCGGCCCCTCCGTGCCTCGGGCTCTGTTGGAGTAGGGTGGAGCAGGATTTGCGTGTGACGTTCTCCTCTTCCTGAGCCTAGCTCCAGCCTTTTGGGAGCAAGTCCTTGACTTCTGTGAATGCATGCAGAGCCCACCTCGAACCGTCTTGCCTTGCGGCTGCCTACACAATGGCTCCCACCGCAGCCGCGGTGCTTTGTGAGCCCGTGTGGCTTCTGTGGTTCAGGGGCGCGTTTCGCAGCCCTTCCCGGGGTGCTGGAGGAGTCTCTGCCGTCATTCAAACAGCCCTCTCACAATTTGTCAGCTGCAAGCAAGATGTCAGTCAGTGCTGCTGAAGTGTGTTTTACAGTGACAGACATAATTGCACTTAACTTTTGCGTGGATGTTATCAATCTGTGACGGATACTTTGGGAAATGGAGCACTCTGATTGCAGATGATGTGTCACAGGCGTTTAATCTTCCTCTCGGAGAGACTGGGATTCAGTCACAACTTTTACTTGTTGATGTCAGGTTTTGAAAATGTAGATTTGCGCTGACCCTGGGAATCGTTCAGTCATCTCGTTTGCAGGGCTGTCATCTGAAAGGTTAACGGCTTACTAGGGAGAGGGAAGATCTTGCTCGAATCCACTTGTATTCATATCGCGCCTTAGCGTGGCTGGGCGCTCGGCGTTTCGGTTCAGAAGGACAGAACTCCTCCGGTTGCCTTCCCGGGATGCCCGTGGCACGTCTCCGTGGCTGTTCTGACAGAACCACAGAGCTAGGGCAGGGGAGAGGGCAGGCTGGCCCTGCGGCAGGGGCTGAGCCCGAGCTGCGGCTCTCGGTGGGGCTCACGGTGCCAGCTGCCGTCGGGGAGGCCGAGCCGCGCGTCGGCCGCTGGTGCTCTGGGCTGACCAGAAAGGCACACGGGCGAGCAAAACAGCATCAGCCGAGTGCTGTGCCTCCAGGCGTGCCTGGTGACAGAGAGGTGGCAGAGCAGCGGGACGCCTGGCCGGGCCAGGAAGGGCCGGCGGCGGGGGAACGCTGCAGCTCAGGAGGGAGCTGCTGTCCTGGCGGGGCGGCAGTTGGGAACGCCAGAGCGGCTCAGGTGGGTTTCTCACGCGTGGGGCTCATGGTGCAGCCAGGCGCGAGCCATCGTGGGCACCAGCAGAAGGAGGCACCAGTTTGCAGAGCCAGACGGAGAGAGGATCGGGAGACAGGTGGCCGCTTCCCCGAGAGCGGCACGCTGCTGTGCACGCGCACAGCAATGGGACAGCCGAGGCTGGCACAGGTCAGCGGGGTGGAAAGGGCAGGGTTCTCTCAGGGTTAGCAAGGCGAAGCGGCCGGGCTGGCCTGAGGGGCTGCAGACAGCAAGTGTGGGGTGAGCTGGAGTGTGTCAGCGTGTTTGGTCGGGGGGATCAGGCAAAGCCGCTTTGGGTGCAGGGGGCTTGCGTCCAGCCGGGCAGCACGAGACCCCCACCGCCGGCGGGCTGGGGACCGGGCTGCTGGTGCTGGAGCTGGGGCCCACTGGAAAAGGCTGCGGGTGCTCCCGGCTGGAGGGGGCCGTGGGCCCAGCGTGCGTCTGCTGGGCTGGTAACTCCTGCCCGCTCGTGGCTAATAAGCTGGAGAAACAGCTTGCCTGTGCTGCAGCTCGCAGCCCTCGCAGCCAGGGGCACGCAGCATGGCCGCAGCCGTCCCTTCCCTCGCCCTCTCCCTGCTCTGTGCCACCGGGTGCTCAGGTCTTGAAGCGCTGAGCTGGCAGGAGTGTTGCACCAGGGAAGTGCTGCCCCGGTTTTGATAGGAAGATAACAACTGCCCTACTTAAACCCCTGAAATAACAGCAGGATGTGTACATCTTCCTCCCGTCTCCCAATTACCTCTTAAACAGTTAAGTTACCCCTCCTTAGAAAAGGGGAATTATTTGCTCCTGTTCCTCTGCTCCCAGTGGAGTTTCATGTTAAGGAATGCAAGAATTTCCTTTCTAGGCAGAGAAGTCTGATTTTTCAAATTGATTTATTCACGGTGTTTGAACTTTGTCGTGTGAGCTTGGAAAGCGATCAGTGTGTGGCTTTCTGCTGGAGGCTGATGATGTGCAATGGGTGGCAGGTAATAAAGCAGCACCGACAAGACGGCACGTCGGAGACCTGAGCTCGGTCTGACGATAAGCCAGGCTTACTCTGGGTAGTGGGTTAACTGAAGGGAAGTGGGAAGGCTTTTTACCTTCACTATTTTTTTAAGTAGCAACAATATTATTTATAAATAACTATTTTATTTTTTTCTTTAAGACATTTAAAATAGATTTTATGGAGAGTCTGTAGAGGAAAAGGTTCCAGGGTTTCAGTGCTTTTCTGCTCTGTTGGGAAACAAAGCCCAGACTTCAGAAAGCTGCTGCGGGCTGGAGGTAGACACCACGGGAAGCCTGATGGCCAGGATGCTTTTGCAGAGTGGCGGGGATTTGCCCTGAAGTCCCTCATCTGAACCAGATGCTACCAAATAAGGAGTACTTTGGGGTGGATGTTTCCAGGTTGACTGGCGGCTGCTCTGAGAAACGTTGCCAGTGGGATCTCCTGACAGTCTGGTCCTTCCTACAAAATGGTTCCTTCTTGGTGGAGTTGCGTTTTCTAATCTGTTTCATCAGAAGAGCTCTAAAGTAAACTACCTTCTGATTTACAACTAGTGAAACGTCATCTTGGCTCAAATCACTTGTATTGTGAAATACAGCACAATATTCCTAGTTCTTAAATTGTGTACCCTACAAGAGGCCAAGGATAGTACAAGGGCTGGGTTCACATCACAGTAGCTACGGGTTAAAAAAAAAAAAAAAGAGATTGAAACAATAAGTTAAAGCTTGGAGGAAGTGTTTCCATAGACCCATTCCAGTGGGTACGGTAAGAAGCAGAATTTAAGGATGAAATGTCCATGATGTGTGCACGCTGTGCAAATCTGAACGTGACGGTTTGTTTGAGTGGGTAAGGGGTGCTGGCATACATTTATCCAGAGTCTGTTTCCCATCAGGAATTTGTTATGAAACTGCGCTGACCGTATGGCTTGCATCCAACTCAGCTGGATGAAGACGTGCAAAAATTGGTCACAGTCCAGTATGTTTTAGGGGTAGAAAATGATGATTAGGAAAAAACGTTTAAACAATGAGTGATTTCCAGGCACAAGAATCCCTTGCAGCAGCTGAGAGAGACACATTAACTGTAGTTAGAAGAAGTTTGATTGATTTAGCTGATTTCGAGCATGCATTGAAAAATTTGGGAGGTGCTCCGAGTGAAGAGGGTTCGACATCCTTGGAGCCGTTTTTCTTTATAGAGCCCCGTTCCTGGTACAGCAATATTCCTGGAGGTGTATTTCTTTTCTTTGGGGCATAGCATGGGGTCATTGAGTACAGACCGAAGGTATTCATTCAGAGGAGCTGTATACTCAGTTGTTAAATAAGCCCTGCAGGGGAATTGAGCGTTTTTCCCCTAAAAGTTGTGTTGTCTGCTATTTAATATGATCTCTGCCACTGTTGATTTGTAATCTGTGCTTTCACCCTGAAGTGCATGTGGTTGTGTTCAGATATTTCCTTCTTTAAATCAATCACTTTCACCATTTTCCAAAACACTCCTCGAGTTTATTGCTTTTAGTAAAGTGTTTGGACTGTCATTATTTATTACTGGCAAAGTGCTGACAACGTGCTCTTCCCAAATAAGTCTTTATGTGGAGTATTTGTTTAGCAGGTTCTGCAGGGGAGGCGTCGCTGCTCCCCGCGCGCTGGGCTCTGCCTGCCGCACCCCGGCGCTGCGGGGTCTCTCTGGGTGGCAGCCCCTCTGCGCCCGCGCCGGCGAGGGGCTCTCCGCAGCGGTGAGTTCTGGTTGGACTGGTGAGCCCAGGCTGCGTTGTGCTGGTTAACCGGACAGACTTTAAAATCCTATCCCGGGAAGCTTATACCGTGTGTAATTTATCTTTCTGGAGTATTTCTGCTGCTTGGCAATTTTTCCCTACTGCTTCATTATCTGAAACCCCTGACTCTGGAGAGCAGCTAGTGAAGGATGTGGAGAGCCACGCTCTTCCCGCTGCAGCCTCCAGAGACGCGGCGCTGCTCGTCGAAGACAACCGCTTCATAAGCTCTTCGTGCTTTCAGTATGAGCTCTCCGTTCTTTGATGCAGTCCTCCGCCTATAACAGTTTAATGGGCTGCAGCTCAGACTTTCAAGCATTGTAAATTAAACTTGCTGGATTTTTTCTGTTGTTTGGCAGCTGTTCTGTCCTGGTTAGTTAAGTCCTCTGATCTAAATTAATCCCTGTACAGAGCGAGCTGCAGGAGCTTCTTTGTGCGTTAAGCCCTACATTCTGGGTTGCTGGTCTGCAGTAGATCATGCTCCCTTGTTAGCGTCGTTGCAGTTTGTTCTGTTCAGCTGATGATTGCCTTGGTTTTGACAAAGTAGCACAACATCATTTTCCAGTGTCTTTGAGGTGTGGTCGTTTGGGAGGGGGATGCACAGAGGCGTGCTGTATGTTGTGCATTGGGTACGTGTGCTGCAGCCAGGCCTTTTTCCCTTTCCACAGCTGGGAAAATTAAGCGGGTAAATCTAAAAGTGGAAAGAATCACTCACTCCCTTTTTCATTCTCTCATGCTTTTGGGCTTTTATAAAATCTGAATCTGGCACCACCAGCTTTCATTGATTTTTGGGAAACGGGATATTTTAGTAGCTTGGAATGAGATGAAATGCCTGCAAAGCCCATATGTTGCTTGTTTTAGGGAAAGGGTCGGGAAGGTTTTAGAAAGTATTTAAATATTTGGTTTACATGATTAGAATAGATTGTCTGGAATGAAGTCCATTACCTGAGGTGATTCTTGCCTCACAGTTTTGTTTTTCATTGCAGTTCTTTGGAGTATGAGGTAGGTGTTCTGGCGTGGCAGTGCCTGAGCACAGTACAAGTTGAGGGCTATGAATTAATACCGTCGATGGGATTCTGGACTCCACCGGAGCCATGGATACCCGCTACGGCGTTGTCTGTCAGCTGCGGTTTGGAAAATGCATTCTGGTAGAGGGAGCAGTTGCTGAGAGATCCTCTGATGTCTGTCGCTGAAACTTCAGCTGATCCTTTCTTAGAAATCGGCTTTTTCCTCCCTCCATGGGCAAAGCTTTCAAGTGGGGTTACGTTTCCTGAGAGCTACAGCCTGATACTAACGTCTTGTAGGTGTGTTTTCAGCTTCGTACAGCTTGGAATTTAACTGTTTTGTCCTTGGTTTTTCATGAGGCATGATCTTTGCATAATCCATTGATTGTGGAAGATAGGGTTCTTTTTATTTGAGGGTGTTCCTGTGAGGCTGCAGTTTTGTGACACTGTTCTTAAGTTTGTTTAAAATAAGTTGCAGTCTTGACAGCGGTACATGAAAGAACAGGACAATTCCAGTCTGCAGTATGCATCATGGTTTCTAATATATTTGATAACGTGGGGCAGTTCTTAAAAGCTTTGCCTGATGTCTTGACCACGCTCATCCAATCCGGTTGGAAAGCCAAAACTTGCTGTTGTTCCTTTGCTGTGCGTTGTTGATATTTTTATATGAATTATGAAGCATCCTTTGATATCTGGCATTTCCCCTTACAATTCTCTGTTGCTTTTTATGAGTACTTGCCCCCTAACTTCAAAAGCAGTCCATCACCTTCCTGCAGACAGTTATTAATAACTGATTTGGAACCGTCGGGCGTTCCTGGGCCTGTTTTATGTGAGTTTCTCTCCAAAAACATTCAAAAAACGGCCATAATGCGCACAGACCTCAAACCACCTTTACTAGCCTGTGAGGGATCTCTCTCATCACGTGCTGCTTCTGTTGTCGTCTGTAGACGGATTCCGTAGATTTAATGACCAAAAGGAAAACTGAAGTTGAGAGTAATTAAATCTACCCTGTCCTGAACTGTGCTGTTGCAGTTGTTTCGTCCTAAATTGCCTGGAAATTATTGTATGCTGGGGAAAAATGTTTTTGTGTTTAACCAGTGCTGGAGCAACGTGGTTTTGACTTGAGTGTTGGAGCGAGCAGCATGGAGCCCTGGCGCTGGCCTCGCTGGGGCAGGCGTCCGTCCGTCCGTCCCGACAGCCACAAACCCGCCTCATCGCTTTCATTTGCAGGGGAGGAGGAAAGCTGCTTTTTGTGACATTCCCAAAGAAATTAATTGGCATGGGGATGGTTAATGTGACTTGTCGTTCCCAGCATTAGAGATTTCACTAAAGTACTAATAATTACCGTTAATATCTTCCAGTGGAAACTTTGGGAGTAAGCGAGCACTGGCTGAAGCAGTATTTAACGGCACGCTGCTGGCATGATAAGAATGCAAATAAGCGTTATTAGCCTAATGATTCTGCTGTCGCCATGCCTGTGCAGCAGCAGTGTTGTGAATATGTCATGCAGTACCCGTGAATTTGGAAAGTGTGTCAAAACACAACTTCAATTAGTTTGCTCTAATTATGGCTCTGGAGAGTTCATAACTATATCACTCCTCATTAGAAGAGATTTTCTTCTATGGATTAGTACAGCCCGTGAGGGGTGTGTGAGGGGTCTGAGGCAGAGCTGTGCGGAGGAGTGCCCACGGTGTGCTGGGGGGTGCAGAGCAGCGTGGGGTCCAGCTCCGTCCCGTGAGCCCCCGCTGAGGGGCAGGGGCTGGGAACCTCCCGTGCGGGGCGGGCAGGGCCGCGCGGCTGTGCCAGGTCAGCCCTCGGGTGACCGCTTCGCTGTCCCGCAGAAGAGAGTTTTGTCCCTCGGCACGTGAACCTGGCGGATGATTCTGGACAGGCTCTTCAATTTAAACAGACCAAAAACCAAAAGAAGGCACAAAAGCCCTGGTAGGAACCATACTTGGTGGTAAAATAGAGATCTGGCCTGAGAGCCTGGCTCTGGCAAGGTGGAGGAGCGTGAGCAGTCAGAAGCCTGAGTCAGTCCGGCGTCGCGGAAGGAGCCAGGCGGGATGCCCCGTGTCCACGTGCCTTTCCCGGGATGTCTGTAGCGTCTTCTCAGGGCTGACTTGTCCTGTTGCCCGAGCGAGTTCTTGCTTTGCAGAATGGGGAGAAGATTCTTGTGCTCACAGGTGAGCAGTTGGTGAAGGGTTAAAGTAGTAATTGTTTAAATCTTTTAGGCTTTCCTCCCAGTTCTGTGGTAATTTGATGAAGAACTTCACCCTAATTAAATATTCAAATTAGGAATAAGTGTCAATATGGCTTCCCATTGCCTGGAATGATGATTAATTGTATTCAAAACTCTAGTGGCCGCTGTAATCTAAACCAAACCGTTGTTCTTGATTATTTCTGCAACACATTTACCGTGTTTTTGTTTTAAAATTTAAACTAGTAATTGATTTGCCATATGCTGCAGAGCTGCACATACTTCCACGATATGTGTTTAGGAACTTGGGGACTCTGTAATTGGGATTTTCTTGCTTTTCAGTGGCAGCCTCTTTTGTTTGGTGGGGTGTTTTTTTTCTTCTACAACACAAAATGATTTGGCTTTCACAACGCATAAGGAAAATGCATTACGCAGTCAGCTTTGTAGGTATGAGTTATATTGATCCTGGCCAAAGTTTGCATTAATTTGAAATAAATTAGACTTTGTTTCCCATGCTTTTAAAAAAGAGACAGGGGAAGGGGAGAGCCGATCTCCTTCTAGCAGTCACTGCTCTCCGTCTTGTGGTCTTGCAGCTAGATGTTCTCCTTGGAGAGACCTGGCTGTCCTCGGTGCAGCTTGGCAGGGGTGATGAAGCGCCAGAGATGGAAGGTGGCCATGGAGAGGGCAGGATGCTTTCTGCTTTTTCCAAACGCCCTCCTAACAGCCCCGGTTCAAGCCTCCCCCGGTGCTGGCAGGCCGGTCTCGGCAGCGGCTGGACTGGCGCTTTGGGCTCACGAGCGGTTGCAGGAGTGCCGGCTGCTGAGAGCGGGTCTCTCGCTGCATCCCCACGCGTAAAGTTTGTATTCCCCCTCCCATGAGGGAGTACCTCCGCGTGTTCTTTAACGTTGGTGCATCTGAAATGGGGACACCCTGCGGAGTTAGCAGCGGGGTCCGGGTACGTCATCCTCTGCCGCTGCGTTTGTGTGTATGTGGTCAGAGTCCCTGGGACGGCAAGCGATTCATTTTAATTACACACGTGGAACGTGAGCGCTGCTTCAGCATATGGCGCTCGTGAAACCCGGCGCTTGCGTGAGCTGCCAGGCACACCTATGGTGACAGGGGACTTGGTTCGGAAAGCCTTTTGCAAACTGAGGGTTCGGAGCTTTTCTGGGAGGCTGCTGCGCGGCGGCTCCTTGGTGGGGCTTGCGCTGTGCCTGCCGTGAGCTGCCCGTGGGACCGTCTCCGCGGGCCGAAGGGATGCTGTCGCCTCTCTTGCAGCCTGCAGTGGTCTGGCCGGCTTCTGGTGGTTGTGGAGAAGGGCTGTCTGGGAGAAGAGGGTCAGCCTCTCGTGCAGCAGAAGCTGGTAGAAACTTTTACAATACTCTGCTCAGAAACGGGCTTTTTAAGATCCGCTTTGTTTACTTCCAGAACGATTCCTGCTGTTTTGTTTGGGATAAAGAAAGCAGTCCCCCGAACAAGCAAGAGAAATTCAAAAGTCTTTCTGTTAGCTGTTTTGATGCCTCAGAAAGTATTTTTGGATACCGCTATTAAAAAACAAATGAAAAGCCTGTAATGCCTACAGGCAGCGGTCTGCTGGTTTAAAGTGTGTTCATGACAAACCTGCCTCCGCTCGCGGAGTCTCATATGGATTGTGTTTTAAACAGCAAACTGCTAGCCAAATTCAAAAATATTTTCACACCATCTTTTTTTGGTTAGAAATAGCTTTGGGAAACACAAGCAAACTCAAACTGATGTTTGCTTTTTCTTATTTTATCCGAGCTGTTCACTATCAGCTGCGTCAAGGTCTAAAAATACATACTTCTTCACAAAACGTGTCCTGTTCTTAAAGGCAGATAATTTCCAGATGATTTGCTCGCTAGATAAAACCTGCTAGCTAAGAACGTGGATTTGATGCTCTGCTGAAGAAGATGCAGAGCCCTTTCTCGCAGACAAGGCGTTTATGAGAGGACACAAAGGCCGCCTGGTTTTTCGGGCAGGAGGGCGATGCCGAGGGTCTTGCCGTGGCCGGAAGCTCTCCCTGGCGTGGGACGGCAGCTGCTGCCTCTGCTCTCGTGCTGCGCTAAGCCTGTCTGTGAAGAGGGAGCATCTTCATTGCGTGTGGCAACAGGGCCCAGAAGATGAATGATGACATTTTATAAAAATTCACACAGATCTGGGATCAGCACTAGAAAAATACAGATTTGAATTAAAAGGGAAAAGCTCACATCTCTCATCAAAGCATAGAGATCTGTGGGATGTCAGTAACGGTTACTGGCAAAGTCTTTTCTCACAGCAGATTCAGTGGGGCTCCGTGGCTGGCCGGACGGGGCGGGCAGCGTGGCGGCAGAGACGGAGCCGTGTCCGTGTGGCGAGCAGCCTCGCTCGTGCTCTCCCAAGCCCCAGTGCTCCCCAGCTTGGGCAGCATTCCCAGGCTGTGTCCTGCTGGGCACGAGGAGCTGGCGCTGGCTGTTTGCGCCCTGCCCAGAGGGCTCCCCGTTCCATCCGCAGAGGGTGGCGCAGAGCGGCGCTGGGCTCCGGCAGCTTTGTCTGCAGCCCCCTCTCTGGCCCTCAGCTCTGGCGAGAGCGGGGCTTGCTGGGTGCCGCGTCCCAGCTTCCCGCACCACACGCTCCTGGGAAGGCCGCCCAGCTCGTCTGCTAGCCTGTGTCCAGACTCACCATGTGCAGGGTTTTCCTTTTAATAAGCTCTGAGCCACTGAAAATAGTTTTGACTTCACTTCCATGAGCTCTGTTTTTTCCTATTTATAGGAAGGTTTAATGGAAGATGTAAAAATTCTCCCTGCTGCAGGAATGCTGGGCAGAGCGTTGTTGGTAGGGTGGACGTTGTGCACTGCTGCAACTATAGAGGTGATGAGTGGAATTTGGCTTCCCTTTTCTCAGAGACTGGTGCGGGGGAGCTCAGCATGTGCGTCACCCCCCGCCTCGGGGAGCATGGGAGTGTGCGGCGGGCTCTGGTAGGTCTGGAGCGGGCCTTGGTCATCGAGAGACTTTCAAAGATCTTATTTATGAATGTACTCAGAATTTTTTGGCACAGATAAATCCAAAGCACTTGCTGTTAGCACTTTCTGCCTTGAAGAAAAGGCGGCTGAGTCCCATCGGGTGTGTGGGTGTGCTCTCGGTGCCTTGTGTTCAGACTGGGGTTTGCAGAGGGGGGATCGTACTCGCCAGCCGCCACGCAGGCCATCCCCGACTGCCGGCTCGCGAGGAGCTGCCGTGTCCTGCCGGGGGTGGGTGGCTGCCTCCGTAGCACGCTGGTTGTTGGCTGAGTTTGGTGTCAGCTGGGCAGAGGGGGCTTGTGCTGGGGTGTAGATGTTCTCACTCACAGCTGGACAGAGGAGCAGGTAAAGCTACCAAACCACCCTTGGTTGTGATGGCTGAATCACCACCTCGGGCTCCTCGTGGTGCCTGGGGCCCACTCTGACTCTCACAGGCAATGTTAAAATTGGTGCTTGCTGCTTCACCTGGCTGGAGTCGTCAGGTAGGAGTGAGCTGACGGCAGCCGTATCTTCCGCTTGTAGTAACGTCATCTCCGTTTCCCGTCTCTCTTCCTTAGGCATATCTCGCTAACGCTTCCTGCCAGCTTTCGAGGGAAAAGCCACAGCACTCGCCTGGACTTGGAGCACCAGCACTCTAACCTGTATGCCATATCAGGTAAGCCGGTGCACGCAACGGTTTCCCTGCTCTTCTGCCCAGTCAGAAATGTAACCGAGCAAAGCAGCCCTGCTTGCGCAAACAGCCAGGCGTGTGGTACCCGTGAACCCTACGTCCAGCTCTTCTCAGTGCCATTTCAGTGTGGAGAGCAGAAGGGGTGCAGAGGGACCCCAGGAAATGCCCAGGCACACGTTACTGGCCGCAAACATTCCTGATCCCTGGGGAGATGGCAGCCCTCCGGGAGGGATGCTGCTGCCCGCAGAGGTGCTAGGTGAGAGCTCTGACACAAACTTTGCTCCTCATCTTCTTCATGATCTTCACAGGTGAGCCATAAGAGACATCTCTGCCCGTGTCGGAGGAAGCTCTGTCCTGCCTGGCAAGGACGAGTTTCATACACGCTGTGCTTTGCTACACTCAACATACACATTAAAAACAGATGAGATCTTTACTCTTTCCCATGTCTATATTCTGCATACTGGTGCTGTATAGATTTGTTTCCCGAGTATTAGGGCAAATTTGAAATTGGATTTTGGGATATGGAGAGGTTCTGCAGTATTTAAGAGGTGTGCTTGCACATGCGCGCTTGGTCTCTCCAACTGCAGCTTTCCCCCTGTTCCCCATTCCAGGCTAGTGTACAAGTGCTGGAGCTAGGGATAGCTTCCAGATGTCAGTGTGGAAAAAAACTACCAATGAATATTTTAACTGGTTTTTATTTTTAACTAGTACTAGTCCGCAGGGAAAGTGTGTATTTAAATAGAGTGGTGAGGATCAAGCCCGTTCCTTCACCCAGGCAGGTACAGGCATTTGTAACTGTGCTCAGGACCACACAGTGGGTTCACTTTGGGGCTGGGATCCCTGTGAGCTCTGCTCCTCCTCCGGAGGTCCTGCCTTTAAGTGTTTGCTTTCTTGAAGGAGAAGTGAGGTAAAGCGGAACCTAGCCTGGTTCTCAGGGCCCAGGAAGGAACGCCCCTGGAAGCGCGAGGCAGGGATGCTTTACAGAGCTGTACCTTGTGGAGCCTGCGCTCCTGGACGTGCTGAGCTGTGTGGTCTGGGAGCTATTCATGAACCACAGCAAGGGCTTTGGTTCTGCAAGCTGAAGGAGAGTGTTCGGCGCAGCTGTGCGCAGCAGTGTGTTTCACCTGCCTCTGGTGGGCTAGCTCGTGTTCTCTGCTTCAGCTGGGGAGTGCTGGTGGGCAAGAGTTTTCCTTAGGATTATTTTTTTTTTGGAGTAATGTTACACCTGAACAAATATTGTGATAAGCATGGTAGAATCACACTTAACAAATGGAAAACTGTGGCTATGTCATTTTTGCAAGAGGAGGGAAATATTGTCTTTAAACCTGACTCTGTCAAAACTTAATGAAAGTACAATCCCTTCATCTGGCTGAAGGAGATTTTCAGGACAGTTTGGAAACACGGAAAAAGCAGCAGCAGATTCGGTGGGCTGTACAGTAGGCAGTGCTTGTGCATAATCAGGGAAGAGAAGGTGGCAAAAATGTGCCATTCACAGGTTCTTGCTATTAATAGTGAGTGACACTTCTAACGTGGGAACATGGCATTAATTCATGTACCGTAATCAAAGGGTTATTTAAAAGGTAATCTCTGACTGAAACCACAGCTTCAGGTTCCTAAATAGATGGAATATAACAATTGCCTAATTCTTGTCAGAATTCGTTTTTCTTGTTGCTCTCCTGCCCTAATGGATGTAGAAATGTAAGGGAAGGCGTGTTCTTGTGCTCACACGAGACAGTCCTGCACGGAGGACAGAGCTGCGCTTTCTCTCCTGAGAAAGCATCAAACGTGCAAACAGCGAGGCAGCAGCTCCGCATGAGCGTTATGAGAGCGACCGTGCTCTAGGACCTCCTGCGGGCTGCAGCCTGGGAAGATGACCTGTTTTGCAAAGAACCCGAACACTTTACTGGATAATTATAGGCAAAGCACAGAACAGGCCTGCAAAACTAGGCATGGCGTTAGGGCTCCACGTTTGCGCAAGTACGCTTCAGTCAAAGTCTATAACTCTTCCCCCTTCCCCGCCCCAACTGCACGCTCTCCTCCAGACGCGGCGTTATACGAGTTGTGCATTCGGGTGCTGTAATGGCTATTGCAGCTGCGAGCCGTTCTGAAGAAAGGGTCTTGTCATATGAAACATCCTGCACATTGGCAGGGATCTTCGTGCAGAACTCTGACCACTGCTGCCTTTTCAGCAGCTGTGATGAGGTGCTGTGACAATTCCCTTTGCGTGCTTAAATGTTGCCGAGGTAGATTGGCCCCCAGACGTGCTGTGGAAACCATTCCGAAGTTTCCTGTTACGTCGGTGTAGTTTGCAGCGGGTCCATTTTATCTGCGCTGCAACGCGAGTGCCTTGCTGCAGTGCCATGGCAACGGGAAATTTATTAACGCGCTTCCACTGTCGTCCCTAATTGCTGTGCCGGGATGTGGTTTGCCACGGCGGGGTCCTGGCTGCG
Organism: Ardeotis arabs; assembly: GCA_011801015.1. NCBI lineage: Eukaryota > Metazoa > Chordata > Aves > Otidiformes > Otididae > Ardeotis > Ardeotis arabs. The sequence goes on along the minus strand of JAAGAY010143058.1, from coordinate 89,139 downwards.
GTGTACCGTGGGGCCCGCCGCACCGGGGGAGATGCGGGCGTGTGGAAGACGCGCGGGTCGCGGCGGCGAGCGGCCAGCGTGGCAGGCGAGGTGACCGGCGCTCTGAGGGGTGCCAGAATCCTCTCTGGTCCTGCCGTGCGCGTGGTCGAGCCTGCGGGCTCCCTCTCTTGGCTCTCAGCAAAATGGAAGGTTTCCTGGTGCTGGCGCAGGGAAACAAAAGCCGTTACGAACGGTCTCTCATCTGCCAATTCTGGTGTCGCCTCAGTCTGAATTCCTGAGGTGGGGACAGGATGGGGTATTTGGGAAGGGAGGGTGAAGTTGAGTTGCAGCGTGGTCTCGATTCTCTGTCTGTATACACCCAAGATTTTCTCAGTAGTCAGTGAAAACGACACTTCCATCTGAGGTTCAGCCTATTTATGGAAGGTGGAGTGAATTTTGACCGTTGAGCCTGCTCTGTATCTCAAAATACATTTGGCAGAAATTGCCAGATTGCCACTGGAACCGTCTTGTTACTCCTTGGGGTGTGTGATGTAATTATTAGCACAAAGCTGGAGTCAAGATAAATATGGTCCTGAAAGTAGGAATTACAGTTTTTAACCAGCCTTTTGTCATTTCTGGTCTTGGCAATGAAGCACTGGGTGACCAGGAAGGTAGGGAGACTCCTCTTTGCACAGCGAGCTAACGAATCAGTCCTTGACAAGGTGCGTATGGGAAACGATCGTCTGGACCTCGCAGCCCCGCGCCGGGAGCCCACCGCGTGCCACTGCGGCACTGCGCTGCCGTCTGCGCTTACGCTTGCGCTGCTGGCATCGCCCTCCGCGCCCAGCAGGCTCCTTGGTCCCGGCCCGTGCCGTGCGCCTGAGACCGAAAGGCAGAATGGCTTCCCAGTTGATCTGCAAAAGGTCTCTGGGTGCTGCTGGGAGCACGGCGCTGAGGAGCTGACAGGTTTAATATGCATGTTGGAACGGGCAGCTGCTGGAAGAGGAATGCCTTGCTCCAGACAGACCTGTCGACAAACACTGCTCAGTATTTCACAGCATAGTCTTTCTTCATGGCCTTCAGCTTAATTAAGATGTTGTTGTGACTACATACTGCCTTCATTTCAGACTGCAGCATCTCCTGGCTGCATATTGCTCTGGCTTATCAGGGCTGCAAGGACAGTGAGGGAGAGAGGGAGCCCTCTCAGGCAGCCGCAGATAATAACGCGCAGGGAAAATTCCTGAATGAAGTGAAAAATTATTTATAATAATGGTACTCAAATAGAAGGGAAATAAGTCACTCTAAGGGTATATAAATTTTTATGATAGTGTATAAACAGCTATAGCTTGCCTTGTCTCCCATCTATCCCTGCAGAGAATGAGCGCAACATCTAGCATAAAGAAAAATATAATAAGAAAACGCAGAAATGAATGGGAAGAGCTGGAGGATTGATCACTCGGTGTATTTGTATATCCTGATGTAAAAGGTGCTGCTGACAGGTGGCCAGGTTTCTTCTGTATAAAACCATGTGTGTGCTGTCAGGGCGGTGTGAGCAGCCTTGTTTCGATTGATGAATTGCCTGCTTTCTTGATTAAACCTTCCGTCACTTAAGAAACAAAAAGCCTGTGTTTGGATGGCAGAGTGGGACATGTCAAAAAAATCTGTCTGCTTTACCTTTGTGCAGATGTTGGGCACAGACTGTAACATGTATTATTAAAATGAATGTGGCGTTTACTGTGCATTATTTCTTTCCTGGGAGAAAGGACCTGTAAATTATATGCTAATAATAAGCTTTAACCCCTTCAGAAACCAGGAGATTCGGGAGTGCAGATACTCCTGCAGGCCTCACTAATTGGATGGGCTCGAATACCGCGGTAGCGCGCTCCGAAGTTAATAAACAGTGTGTTTCAGACCAGTATGCTGATCCCTCTTGGGAGCCTTGCCTCCAATAAGTTTTCTGCTGCGTAAGTGCCACTGAAACGTAAATCTTTGGAATTACAAAATCTCCCATTGAAAGCCCCCTTCAAATTGTGATTGCAGGCAAAGCTGTCTCCCGCCCGGGGCCGGGGCCGGCAGCGGAGAGCTCGCACAGCCAGCCATGCGCGACCTGCTCCGCAGGGGAGACAGCGCTCTGCCGTCGGAGCTGGCAGAGCCTCCGTGCGCCCGCACCGGCTCTAACCTTTGATTTCACTCTCAGAATCGCTTCGAGCTGCCAGTTTGAGATGTACTCCACCGACTCGTCTCGGAAAAAGGATTAGGGCTGGAAAAAAGGCTTAACACACCTTGCGGAGCATATGGCGGGATGTTGCGTTGGAAACTAGTGACTGAGTTTGCAAAATGAGATTTTTACGGTCTCAGCTGTGGTTTCTGGGACATGAGGAGCTGGTCCGGGCTGTGTGCCTCCCCACAGCGGAGGCTTTCTCTGCTGAAGTCAGGTGGGCGAGCCGCTGCTGGCTTTGATGTGTGACCCTGCACAGTGCTGGGTGGAGTTGTCTGGTTCTGCCCTGAAATTTTACTGTAGCCATCTTCTGAGCCGTGTTGCAGATAGACGTGTTTGTCTGTCTGCAGTTTGACTATGGGACAGTCAGTACTTGTACCTTCTGTTGAGCTGCTCTCCCACTGCCAGGATAGAAATCACGTTGTGTGGTGTGTCGGCTGCTTCTGCACAGCCCCATCAGAACGCGTGCACAAAGTCATCAGAGCCTCCCTGTACCAATTCTGTGTATGAAAGAAGTCTGTGAACCTACAGATACCGCTACAGCTGTCGTCTCATAGCCAGAAACCTAACGTCAGTCGTATAATCCTGTCTCCAAGGGTTTTGTTCTAGCGGAAACCTGGAGATAACGGGATGATCACAGTTACCCTTGGACAGGACCGAGTTTCATTTTTTGAACACTTAGATATAGAAGCTGTGCTGAAAAGGTGGCAGAAAAAAAGCAGAACATACTTTGCTGTATGTTTGGTAGTATTTTCAAATAATACTTGCCAGCTGTCAAGTATTAAAACACTTGTTCAAGTACTTAGAGACAGCTGATGGTAGCTTGACAGACTGCTGTGCCATCCACAGGTTTGGTACCTCAACTCATGTTCCTCCGTAGAAACAGAACAGGATCCAGAAGCACACGTGGTTTTACTGTGTAAAAGTTAACTGAATTGGTTTTGAAAATATGCTTAACGGTCTCACACCGTGTGAAGAGCTCTCCGCTCAGTTACAGATCTGCAGCGAGGGCTCGCGGAGCAGCCGCGGGGGCTCTGGGCAGAGCCCGTCTCGCAGCCGCGCCTGCCGGAGCTCTGGGCGCTGAGCAGGGCACCGCGCTGCTCGCCCCGTGCCGGGCCAGAGCCTGGGCGTGAAGCGTTTGTGCCGCCTGCCCGCAGCCCTGCACGCTGCTCCTGCCTGGAGCTCCGCGCCGTTCAAACACCGCTTCTCGCTTCTCTTGAATCCTTAATGTTCAGACTGTATCCGTGATTTTGGCTGCTGAAAATGCCAGCGTTCATCAGTTTTGCTGATGCTGAAGTGAAGGTGAAGGTTTTCGTTCTCCTTTAAAGGAAAATTGCCATGTCCTCTGGATTGAAGCTTAGATGTCGCATCCCAAAACGTCTCTGGTGCTTCCCTACAGTGGTGATCGAGAACAAGGCTGCAACGTCTGCCATTCGTTTGCTCAGGAGCAGCGGGTTGTCAGAGCAGTTATTTGGTGCAGCAGTGCCTTTGTGTGTGTTGCTTGCCTGAAAAAGTTGTATTTTGTAGTTGTTGTTAACCACATTATTGACACAGTTACTTGTGTGAGGGATTTTTCCCAGAGAAGCTGGACTGAGCAGCAAGGACTGAGCGCCCGCTGGGTGTTGGCTGGTGCGTGCTGGCTGGCGTGCCGTGGTTTGGTGGGCAGCCCTTACGGTGTCACCTTCTCCAGGTGTCCGATTTGTTTATGTTTGAGTTGTGCACCAGTGTTTGTTACCTTAATATTTACCTTTAAGAAGTAAATATTTATTGAAATAGGTGTTTATTATTATATAAATGTTTCTTTATTATATTTAAATATTTATTTACCTCTTCACAGGAAGGTCAGAACCACCTCCGTGACGTGCTGGGGCGGTGGGATGGCTTTGCTGTGGTGTCTGGGGGCCGTGGGTAGCGCCTGGGGGCAGGCGGGTGCTCGAAGCCGTTGCCGTTGTGACGCGGAGCGGCGGGGCTGCAGCTGTAGGGGGAAGTGTTTGCGGATGTAGGTTCCAGTCCGGGTTCGGCAAACTTTCCCAGCACGAGGCCGTTGTGGAGAAGCAGGAGAGCCCGGCGCCAGGCGCGCTGGTGGGGCTGCGTGGTGGAGCCCGGCCGGGGCAGCGAGGGCGAGCCGGGGTCCCTCGGCAGCGGGCGAGGAGGGGACGCTCCTCAGCTCCTGCAGGAAGAACAGGGGGATTTGGTGTCCGTCCCGCGCTGCTTGGTAAATCCAGATCTCTGGAGGCGGTGGAGAGAGTGGAAACTGATGTTAATGGTCTGGAAAAACATCAAAGCCAGGGGATTCCTGAGAGGGAAACCAAGTTGCTTCTTGGCGTTGGATAACACAGGCCTTGGCAGAGGGGAGTTGTAATTTGTCTGGGGGGCTTTGTTGGACGCGTTTGTGTCACACACTGCTCCTATAGCAGCGGTTTGCTTCCAGGTTCCTCCTTCCTTTCTGGAGCTCAGTTGATCTGTTCAGCGTGGCTGTGCTCTGCTCGAAACGCCCGCGCGTGGCCGCGGAGCCCGGCGGCAGCGACCGCTGCGGGGCCGGGGGCCAGGCTGCCTGCGGTGGGTGCTGGCAGCTTTGTTTTTCCAGTGCTCAGCCCGTGACTCAGAAATGTCTTGTTGTATGTCCCCTTTTTTCTTCTTTTTTTTTTTTTCTTTAAATGACAAAAGAAGTCTCTTTCAGAAGTCTTTCTAGATTAAGAAATGGAAGAAAAAATGAAGATTTCATTACGTTTCAGTGCCCATATGTCAACTTCTTTCCTGTTGCAAAATGTCAGGTTATCTATGCCACAACTGCCACTTCCTTCTCTTCAGTGTGCGTTTTCTTTTAAAGGATACTGTATCTTTTATCTGTATGTAATGAGGACAGACGTTTTAATCAGAGGTTAGTCATTTATTTTTGCAAACTATTGTTTTGCGTCATCATTTTTGCAGATAATTAACCGGTTCGCTTGGCACAGTGTGTCTGCTTTATTAAAACAGGTAATTCTGAAAAAAAGAAAGATGCTATTTTTTGGATCACTGCACAAGAATTGCTTTTATCTTCATCTTCCAGCCTAGTTTCTGGTGGTGTTGCGATACCCTCCTATGTTCGTGTGCTTTCGCACGCTCTGCTCTCTGAAGGGGGAGGCCCTGTGCTACATTTTACTGTCGATCCAGATTCCCACGCGTTCGTTCTTTGCGCTTCTTAAGAATAGAAGTGGAACTAAATTCATTTTTTGTGCGACTGAATTTTAATCAGGACGGTCCAAAAACCAGACAAGTTGTGACACAAGCTTTATTCTGCACTGAAGCCTCTTTACTGAGGCTGCGATTAAAGTCAGCCTGTCCTTTGCCCTGCTGCAATTTCCAGTCTTTGGACTAAATACCTGGATAATCTTCACAGTGTAAAATGCTCTATTAATATCCAGCCGTTCAGGGAGACGGAAGTCTCATCTGAAATGCTGCAGCGGTGTGTTTCAGAAAGGGAAATGTAAGTGTTACTTAATACTATATTTAATGAGATTCCAAAAAGAGTATTTTTTATTAAATTAGCTCATCTGTGGTATACAGACTCTGCGTGCGTGCTGCTGTACCGTCCCACGTTGTCTGTGCTGCGCTTAGGTAGGCTTGGCCCAAACGGCGAGAGGTGAAGCCACGAGTTCTCCGCCTGTATAACTTTTTCTGATTAACTGGCTGTCGTCCAAAGTGGCACTCTTTACCTTCATCATCTCGCTTTTGCGTGCTTGTAGGAGAGCGTGACAGCTCTGGCTGTGGCGCTGCTCCTCCTCTCGCATTCTCGGCTGTCCCACGAAGCTGCAGGCTGCCGTGGAAGCCTCGCCTTCCGCTCTGCCGTACCAGACGTACAAACGTTGCCCGTTTTCCTGAGGTCACACGGCGCCTTCTGAGGAAGCCGCGTGTCGATCTCTGCCGGGAGGGTTCTCTGGCTGCGGCCGCGACGCCTGGCGTTACGTCTGAGCAGGTGTTGGGGCAGGGCCGCGGCATCCGCTGGTGTGGGCGGTGGCCAAGGCGTTGACGCCAGCGGCCCTGAGCCGGCGGGGCGTGCAGGGAGCGTCCGGAAGCGAGCGGCGGCTGGAGCAGGGCTGCGTGGAGAGAGGGGGTGACGCCGCAGGGACCCCGGTGATGGCGTGCGCCCAGGCAGGGTGCTGCTCTGCCCCGCTCCGTGCGCCCAGCGGCAGGCGCGGTGGGAGCCCGGCTGCCAGAGGGGGATGAGCTGGCGGGACCTCACCGGCTGCTGCGGAGCACAACCTTTGCGGCGCGCTGCGCTGTGTTTGTTGTGCTTTTTGAGTGCCATAGTTTAATTTTTTTAAGTAGGAAGCTGCTCTGTGGTTTGGATGTTTAAACAGTTATTAACTGAATGACAATTAACAGATTGCATAGACAGATTTTCTTTTCAAAACCTCTGAAATTGAGTACAGTTTGCAAAACTATCACGGCACAGTAACGACAATGAATTTTGATTTCCCGGAACTGATATTAGACTCCTTATTAAACTATGTGCATCTGCTTTTAATTTACTCCAAATAATTGGAAAATGCAATGAAGCTTTCCAATTAAAGCACGGCTTTATGCTGTTTAATAATACCCCCATAATATTATAGCTTGTGAAGTGACAGGTGAGTCGGTGTATGAATAAAACATAAAGGCGGCAATAAGGGACGGAAAACCGGAGACAGTTGTTGGGGATTTTAAATGCTGGATGTAATTTGCATATATTAATCTCTTCTTTTCAGCCTTATCAGGCGTTCTTCAGTATTTGAAGTTAAAATAGCGTTGACAGGCGGGAGTATGCTTAGTTTTTTCAAGGATTTATTACTTGTATAATTTCTGATCTTTAATAAGCAGATATGACTGATCCTCATAGTTCTATAGAAATCGGTTAATTGTTCCAGATGGCGTGTACTGATTATGCAAAATTACTTTTCACACCATTTTTTTTTTCTGATGGAGTTTGGAGTAAAATTAAATTTTTTATAGCCTTCTTATCATGCTGTTTTACAGTGGTTTTTGCACAGAAGTTGAATTTAATCTACTATATTACATTGACCAGCAGAGTTATTCTAATGTAGCATTCTGTGATTTGACAAAGAATAATAGAACACATTGCTCATTGTTCGTTACTGTGCTGCTAATAAAAAGGAGTTCTAGTGCAGAAAACCAGGCTGTTATTTATGAAGAATGCTTAATTTGCACAGTTAAAAATGCAAAGTTGTTACAATGAGATGTTCTCTCTTTTGGATAGAAGACTTGGGCAGAACAAGTGGAAATAGCCTTGTTGCTACAGATTTCGTCGCGTAAAGGAGGATTTTTTTAAATGAGTGGTGTGGCTAGGCTGTGTTTTATTGGGAGGAGCAGTCATCCAGGCAGCGTGCTCTGACTCCTGTCAGGAGATGTCACTGCTGTTTTCCCTGATTCTCGTCATCTGGATATCTCAATGGCGTAATGTCGTAATTGAAAACATTTCTAAAGGTTGTTTGGCTTCATTTATCTAATGAAAAGCTGCTTGTACAAAATAAACCCCACATAAAGCCCTCTTCCTAATAAGGTTATTGCTGTTCATTTTGGCGGTGACTCAGTTGTTGGGGGAAGCGTCCCGCTGCCTCGCTGTCCTGGCCGTGCCGGGTCCCGGCGGTGGGTGCCCATCCCGCGGGCATGCCGTGGGTTGGGGGCTCCCACAGCAGCTCTGCGCCCTGCCAGAGCAGGCGGGACGCGTGATGGGCGGTCACGCGCTGCCGCGGGTTTGTCCAGGAGGAGCATCAGGCCCCAGTTAGCATTGGCATTGCGTCCCGTCCCTTGTCGTGCCGCGGGCAGGTGTGAGGCGCTCCGCTGCGCTGCCGCCCTTCCGCTGGACGGTTTGTGTTCCCGGTGCCAGCCCTGCGGCTGCGACGCCTGCCCCCAGACGCAGCGGGCGGCCTTGCAGTGCGAGGGTCTGATCGTCCCTTGGGCCGGGCTTCGTCCCGGGGGCTCTACGCCACCGCGCTTACACCTCTGTGGGGGCTGAAGGGACGGTCAGGGGCCAAGGCGGCTTGCCGGTCTTGGGAGAGCACAACAGCAAATGTTTCCAAAGTGACCCAGTGGTTAATGGAATTGAAATCTCCAATTACACTAGAAAAGTGGGGGTACAGTAAATGGACGCTTATAAGGAGTGCTTATTTTAACTCAGTAGGAAAAAGACAAGTAACTAAGCCGTTAGAAAGTTCAAAATTTCTCATGTCTCCTGCAGAACTAGGAAATTGTTTTGTGTATGCTCGTATATATACGAATAATATATATGGAGACAACTAATGGCATAAATCAGAAATGATTAGAAAATATTTGTTCTAATGAAGTAATAATTTGGTAGTAATGCTTTTCATCAGTGTAGCTTAAGGCTGTATTAAGTGGACGGACTTTATATGGATTCCTTAATTTTAATCTTCAAAATGCTATCTAATGTCTCATTAAGACTTGCATATAATGTATCTTAAGTACAGTCATTAAATATAGTTTAGGGAGATTTATGTTCAGATATTGCTTAAAGATGTTTTAATAGGCCCATTTACTCTGATGATATTAATGAGCTCTTAACACATATTAAGCGTCTAAAACTAGTGGTATTCCTCTCGCAGCGAGGAAAACAACTCCGGAATTGTAAATGAGCTGGGTGCTCCAACAAGGCTGCTCTTCAGCTGCGCCCTCCGACACCCTCTGCAGCCTGCTCAGCTCCGCCGGCGTCGGGCCGCGTCCCCGCTGGCTGCTGCGCGCTGCGGGCGCGTTCCTCTGGGCCTGGCCAGTCAGACCCGCTCGTCCTGCGTCGTCTCCTGGGCGTGCAGGGCCTGGGCAGGCGTGTAACCGCGTACCTGGTGAAAACTGCAGGGCGAGAGCAGGCTAGACCTGCGTAAATACCTGGAACACCTTACTGAATTTGGTGGTGTATCTCCTACAATAAATAAATTGGACGCTGTGAGGAAAGAGCCGAATACAGTCGTGCTTGTACATAAATTCTGCTCTTTTATCTTCTGGAGTTAAGATGCAAGAATCGTAATTAGGATCATAAAACCCGTTCATTCCCCCATTGTCACTTCAGTTCCAACTCAGAAAGTTATTGCAAACAAAATTCTCTGGTTTCATCACTCAGCTCTTCTTAAAAAATCCTTCTGAGTTCAGAGACTTTTATAATTACTAAATTGGTTTGTTAGAAGGAGATAATAGCAAATTTCTTCTTTTCATAATTGGACATTTCTTCCCTGTAGGCTAATGTATGCGCGGCGCTTGCATGCACAATAAGCTGTGCTTTTGAAAAGCCATAACTAGCTAATAAGTGCTGTGGTGTCATCAGAGAGTAATGGTTTGCTGATTAGCATAATTAATGACAAATGGTGGTGCGGAGCGGGTGGATTGGTTTAGCGGATGATGGATGCGCTGCAGCCGAGGCCGAGCCCTGCCGCGGCAGCCAGGCTGGCGCTGGGTGGCCGTCCCGCTGCAGGTGGGCCTGGCGCCCGCCGCGCTCCTCGCGCCTGGGGAGGCCGGGTGGGACCAGCGCGAGGCTGCGCCCGTCCCCTGCCTGGCCGGGCAGCACGTCCCGCAGCAGGGCTCACGGCCGCTCCCCGCCGCACCCGGGTCCGGGAGCTGGGCCTTCCTGTGGGCCGCCATGGCCCCCGTCCTCCAAGGGCAGGAGGGAGGCTCCGGCCAGCCCTGCTATGAGACGGGCGCTTTGTCTGTGACTTGATTAATCAGGGCTAATTTGCATTCGCAAATGAGACTGATAAAAATGGAGTTACCTTTTCACCTTTATGGGGAGGAGGGATTATTTCTAGGTTGTCTCTTTTTTTTAAGTGATAAGCAACTCTTTTACCAATAAGGTTGAAAATACTTAATTTGCATTAGCAAAAGAAGCTAATTATTATATAGTTAATTAGCATCTGGAAATGAGGATTATCTTAATTACAAAGCACAATTTCCTTAATAGCTACAAAACTGTGAGTTTGATCTGTGTGGAGATTGGTGACTATTATTATGTAATTAGTGATCATATTAATGGTGCAGTGTATTTAGATATAATTTGCATATGCAAATGAAATTTACCTGATAGAAATATGTGGCTCCACTAATGACTCTGAGCACTTAAAAATTAGATTACGTTAGGAGATCCGGATCCTGAGCTGCTGTGAGTGGCACGGTGGATCTCCTCTTCCAGGAGAGCTTTTGGCTCTGTGGGGCCGTGGCTCCGTGGCCCAGCTGTTGGGAGGACAGGGAAACCTCTCCCTGTCGTTCCGACTCCCCGAACCTCAGCGCTGGGCGCAGCCTCCTGCAGCTGGGCGGTATCTCGCGCGGCGCAGATGTCGCCCTGACCGTACTGCCATCCTCGCCTGTGCCAAAGACTTCAGCGTTGGGTCCTTGTCAAGGCCCTTCTGACTAGATAAGTATTACGTCGCGGGGCGGTGGGAGCACGTTCTGTGCGTCAGGCAGGAGATGGGGGTCCCACTGGCCTTTGCAGCCGTACTTGTGAGGAGTTTCCGCTTTCCATCCACTTTAGGAGTGCCTGTGGTTCGGAGAGCACGGTGCTTTTGGGACAGCTGGTCCATTTTCTTTCCCCTGCTTTATTGGAAGCAAAAAAGTGCCTCTGTGTTTAAAAAAACGAATGTCCGTTAAAACAGAACCATGTTAAGAGACGGTGCTGTGCACCGTTGTCTCCCCCGGGAGCCCTGTGGGACAGATGTTGGTTGCCCAGTGGTTGCTGGAGGTCGTGCGGTGCTGGTGCTGGGCAGGATCGCAGCCGTCATTGCACACGTGAGCATCTGCCACTGCCCGCTGGCCTGGCCCCTGTCCAGAGAGGTTTCCGAGTCGGAGAGCCCGGTACCCTTGCAGTGACAGCCTCCCTGCCCCTGTTGTACGAAATCACACCCCTGTGGTGTCTCAGCAAAGGAAAACCAGAGCTTCCAGGGCCAGTACTGTAACAAAATGCAGTGTGTTTCTTTAACACCCCCTGCTCCTGACCGGCAGTGCTGAAATGACTGAGCTGCAAAAAACACCAGTGCTGGAAGGAAGCAGCCCTTACCCAACAGGATGTTTCTCTCATCAAGAGGGAGAAATTTACGGCCGCCGGCCGGAGAACACTGCAGCTATTGTGGGTGCTGCCCGAGATGCTTTTTGCAACTGCTCGCTCCAGCCGGAGTCCTGCCTGCCTGTGCCTCCCTGCCTCTCTACGGCAGACATTACATCTTTAATGACTTCCAAGGAGTCTGTCTATCGTTACAGCTAGAGCTGAAAGTAATTGAAAAGCGTCTGTGTTTCTCTTCAGCACGGCGGCCCGCGTGCGGAGGCTGGAGGAGTGCCTGCGCTTCGCCGCCCTGTCCTCGAGCGGGACCTGCCCCGGCCCTGCCGCAGCCCCGCACCGGTGCCCTGGTTTGTATCTGCTCTGGTCTAATTAATTAAGGGTTGTTGCTTGGAAGTAGCACATGCTTAGGTGTGATCTTTGAAGTTTAGTGTGGTGCAGAGACTTCAAAGGAGACATTTTATTAAAAAATAATAAAATCAAGAGCTCCTAAACACTTGCAATTTGAAGGGCTTGTTTGAAGTCTCTCCATGTTTTCTGGTGCTGATACAGCCGCAGCACTGAGGTACCACTTAGCCGTCACCGTGCAGTACTTAACCTTCACTTTATTTAAAAAAGAAAATAATCAAAACCAGGAGTATTTTCTCAAGTGTTTTCGTGGCTTGATCTAGCAGTAAAGAACTAATTGTGCTGTGTAGTGAGCTATGCAGGAAACGGAGAAAATCAAGGCTGACAATCAAATTAGCAAAAATGAAAATTTAGCCCAGGTCTGTTTTTTTAATCAAAGTCATTTCAAGACGAACAGGAAAGCTGTAAACCTTTCCCATCACGGAGGTTTCCTTCCACAGCCCAGGAGGCCTCTGCTCGCCCGCTCCCTGCGCCGAGTGCCGTGTGGTTCGGCACTGCTGCTGTCCCGCAGCCTGACCCGGGCCTGGACGCGGGGCAGGGGGCCGGGGCCCTCCCAGCCAGGCTGCTGCCCCGCCACAGCTCCCTGGTGCGAGCTCCTGCTCCCTGCTCGGCGCTGGTGTGACTTTGGGCTGGGGCTTGTGCCTGGGCCGGCGGAGCTGAGCACGGGGAGGGGTGACAGGTTGAGCCCTGCGCCCCCGGCTGCGGGCTGGCGCGGGGCTGCGGCTGCTGGGGCACCTCCGGGGCAGAGCCCGTGCAGCGCTGCCTGCCAAGGTGTGGCACCGCTCGCTTGAGCAGAGCACGGGACTGTCCCGTCCGCTCTGGTCTCCTCTCGTCAGCGTGTTCAACTAACGAGGGGCCGTGCAGGGCCAGCAACCCACCGCTGCCCTTGGTGCAGCCGGCGACGGTGGCTGCTGTGGGAGTGGCGCAGATGGCGAGCCCGAGTGACGGTGTAGGCTGCAATATGTCTTGGGGCCGCTGCCAGGCTGCAGCTGGTTTGTCACCTCACGGTGGCCTGCCGGGCTGGGGACAGCTCTGCGCGCCCCTGCTCCGAGGGTCTGTGCTGTGGGGCTGCTCTAGGTAGGCTGAAAAGGGACTGGAGGGGAGCCAGAGGAAATGGGGTCATCTTCTTAATCTCTGGGTGCTTTTCTTTATGAAATGAAGAAGTGTGTGCGTTCGGGGGGCAGTGTCTGCAGTGCCTGCGGCGTTGCAGCGTTCCCAATTGCAGCCGGCTTGGCAGCGGCTCGCGGCAGAGTTTGCTTTTGTTTCCCCAGAGGTTTTGCTCTCGTTAGTGATCTGGAAACGCGGAGTGGTGGTGTTCCATCTGGGACCTGGCGCACGGTAGCACAGAGCGCACACACGTGTTTACTGTTCGGGCTGCTATTTAAATTGCTGTGTACAGGGATACAGAAGAGGAGGCTTAGCTGTGTATTACGGAGAGCATGGTTTGTTTTGAAAAGCTTGCATCCTTTTCTTGATGCGTTGCAGACTGCTGTAAAACATTTTTTCCATACTTCTGAGTGACTTCCCCCTGTACTGAGATCAGACAACGCGCCTGGGTTCCTGCAGGCGTCCTGTGCCGCCCTCCATGCGTGGGTGTGAAGGCTCAGCGCGCAGAGCTCGCACCGGCGCGCTCGGGGGGAAGCAGAGATGCGGGCGGCAGCCAGAGCTGCCTGTGCGTGCTGAGCGCGTGGCTGTGGCGGGCAGGCAGGGGCCGAGGGGCACGAGGCAGGGATGTTCCCGGTCCCTCTCTGGGAGCCCATGCCCAGGGGCTCCTCCGCACGCAGCGCCTGCGGTGCCGGCGAGCAGGGCCTGGCTCGCGCGGTGCCCTCCCAGCAGCTCCCCGCGGCCGGTCAGCCCACCCGGGTGGCGGTGTGAGCCCCGGCTGGCCGGGAGGGGCCGTGCCGCTGGCAGAGACGGGCGGGCGGTGGACCTGGCAGCCTGCGTGCCCCTGGGGAGTCCCTGTGCTGTTCCTTGGGAAGCCGTTGGCCCGGCGCTGTCCCCTCGAGTTGCGGACAGTGAGTGGTCATCGAGGGAGAGCCGTCTCTGTCGGCTGTGGGTGACTGTGACTGAGCCACGGCCTCGCCCCACGCAGGGCACCGCTTCTGGGGCTGAGAGCCATCTCCTGTCCTCCTCGGCCTGGGGGACCGGGCACAGCCACGCCCGCGCTGTGCCAGCCCCCTGGTTCTCACCCGCTTCCACGTTCCCAATGGAAATGCGGAGATGTCGTCTCCTGCAGCGTCATTTAGCTGGAAAAGTTTTCTCCAGACAGGTGAGCTCTGCTGGTTTGATGGTGTTGGTGCAGGCTGGTTTATGGGATATTCATCTGGTAAAACGTAAACACTGCTAGTGTTACGGGTCTGGGGAAAATCTGAAGGCTTTGGCAGTGTTACAGAAAGCCATCTCTAAAATGTAAGGTGATTTAAATTGTGAAGGTGGCAACAGTACATCCGGTGTCGGGGTTTTTGTTGGTTTGGACTAGCAGTGCTTAGTTTTGAGAGTCATGCAGGGAGATGTTTTGCAAAGGATTTATTTATTTAAATATCTTTAATATCAGCAGTTGAAAATTCAAGTGTAAAAGGCCATGCAAAAATAGCAATAAAGAAATGCAAAGCTGTAAAAGCTTATGGTAAGAGTTTAAACGCAGAACCAGCTGTTATTTCCTCGGGAGGCAAGGTGTGTGAACTCCACGGCTGCCTGTCCCCACAACAGTGGTGTGAAGAATTAGCGCGCGCTGCAGTGTGCAAACTGAGCCCGCCGAGCACTGAGGCAGCTATTCATCTACACCCAGGAGCTAAATATGACAATGTTAGCATTTTTCATTTCCCTGACGTTACCATTAATAAAGCAATGATCCAAAAGAAGCTTTGCTGAGTCTGTTCTTTATGCTTCCATCACTCACGACTAGATAATTTCACACAGGATCGTTTTTAAATTAAATGACGATAAAAGCGCTCTGCTGTCCTGTGTTCACTAGTTCATAGAAGTCTATCAAGTCATTAATGTGTCATGACAAACTGCTAGTGGGATACAAGAGTAATTAATTATTTGCATAAATAACAGGTTGAACTTCGTGCTTTGAACCGCGGTGACATTTGCGTCACATCGTGGACATCTTGGAACCTCTTGCAGAGAGTTCACGGGAGGGGTGAGCGCCGAGCCGGGCGTCTGCGCGACTGCGTCCGCGCGCTTCAAACGGCCGGGAGCTTGGCTTGAGTTTTGATGCTTTTTGTGTTCCCAAGTTCTTCATTAACGGCTGTTCAAGAAAGCATCTGATCATGGGAGGTTTCAGTGAACAATTATACAGATTTTCATAATCACCATTAATCACCGCATATTTTTCAAGATAATTACAGCAATTATTATTTAGATTCCTCTTTTATGTGCGCATTGTAGAAAAGAACAAGTGCTTATTACTCTGGGTAGCATAGAGAACTACGGTCTGAAGTTCTTTGTCATCCAGAAACTCATTATGTTAGCTGATGCTGCCTGTGAAAGTTCGTCAGCGTGTTCAAATTAGGGTAGCATTGGCAGGTCTGATTATTTAAATCTGGTAGCTTTGCTAAAAATATAGTTATTCAAGAAAGATGAATTACTAATTTGACAACTGAGATTTAGCTGGAGTCTACAGCGCAGAAGGCAGCATCTATGGCGTGCTTAGGGGAGGGTGGCAGTACTTTTCCAGATTAAAGGGAGAATTTCTGAGCGAGCTAACAAGTTGTATTTATAGAGCACGGTTTTGTGCCTGCCCTTTAAAGGCTGAGAGTGAGTCTTAGTTGAATTATAAAAAAGTAGCCACCAGTTAGAAGTTGGTTGTGCTTTCTGGTGGTCCTGCACCGACCAAGGGGTGGCTCCGGAGCCTGTTCGGGTGCCCCTCACCGGAGAGGTCCGGCCTCCTCCCAGCTGCCGTCGGGGATTTGTGGGGACCCTGTCCTTCGGGGCTTGGTTTTAGGAGCGCGGTTCTGGCCCCTGGCTCCTTTTGGCTCTTTGACCTAATTGCAGAGACTGGCTAGTTGGATGTGACCCCCCGGGAGGAGCTGCTCCTGGGAGATAGCAAAGAGCCGTTGAAAACATTTTTCTTCCGGAAATACCTTTTAATTCTGTTGTTTTGGGGGAGAAGAGTGCAGGCACCTCCCTAATCTGTTGCAGGTGCTGTGGGTGTAGTTGCTTAAGGAGGACCTGCTGCCTCCGGGTTCAGCCCCTCTGCGCCAGGCCCCGGGCGTCCTCCCGGCAGGTGACGCGCTGCGGGCCAGCGGCGATTCCGGCACGGGACTGGGAGCTGTGACCGCCCCAGGGCTGGGGCTGCTGCGGGAAGGCAGAGGTGGTGTTTCTGCTCGGAGCTGTGCAGGGCAAGAGCCGCTTTGCCTGCCTGTCTTTAAAAATATGTTAGTTACAGCACTTTGAAGATGTTAGAACCTTTGCGGGTCAGTGCAGGAGCCTACCGTGTAGTGGTATGGTGGTAGTGCTGTAAAAGTGGGGCCTTGCCCGCCTTTTCTGTTCTGAATCGGTATGTGTGGCCTTTGGAAAGAGCTGTACTGTATCATTCGCCAGCACCAGCTCCTTTTATCCCTTTGTGTTACCGTCCGCTGGTCTCCAGCGTGGCGCAAGTTGACGTCAAGGAGCGTCGGACAGCTCTTGACCAGACTAAAACAAGAGCTGCGGCTCCAGGCCAGAGCCTGGCTGGTCAGTTTTGACGCTGCCCGTGAAACTGGTAACACCGGCAGAAGCTCAGCACAGCGCTCTGCTCATCAGACTTCCAGGAATGCTTCAAAAGCAACAGGATTGAAAAAAAAAAAAAGAAAAAGGGAGTAATCAGAGGCTGCTGCTGATGTGTATTTACAGCACAACATCAGAACAAGGGACATGGAATTAAAAGCCTCCTACAGTTCTGGTTTCATTTAATTTTATTATGAAATTAACTGGCTGCTGTAAACAGCAGTTGCGTACTGTCTCGCGGTGCAGGGCGGGAGCGATGGCACCCGTGCCCAGACCCCGAGGGCACCTCCGAGGGCGAGGTGTCCTTCCTCCGCAGCATTACCTTGGTCCGGGGCCATCCTTCAGCCTGCAAGCGCCAGCGGTCGCTCCCCACACGTCTCGGGGGGTCCCCACCGTCTGCCTGCAGCACCCAAAGAGCTGGCGCCACGCGCTCCGGCAGCCCGGCCCCGCCGTGGGGCGAAGCGGCGACGCTGCCGCCCTGGCGCTGGCGGAGGCGGCTGGCTGTGGCAGCATGGCCTTTCATTTGCCTAAAGTTTCCTGAATTGATGGGTATCTGAGTCCTTGTGACTCCCTGTGCCTGGCTGTGAAAAGGGCCATTGAAGGAGCGTGTTGCTTTCCGATTTCTCCCTGTAATGCATTTTACCAGCAGCCTGCGACGGGCCTGACACCAGCTCCTGCACTTTGGGAGTGCAGCATTAATAACACACTTCCATGCATCATGCCATTTTTAAGCATGATCGTTATGATAAAGGGCATATACTTAATTACAGGCCTGCTTAATTACAGCTCTGTTGAAGCTCGTTTGTTTAGGAGAGTGCTAATTGCGCTGCTGAGCCTTTGGCACTCCCTGCTTTCATCTGCTGCTGTGCTCTGCAGCGCCGAGCTCCAGGAGGGCTGGAGCGCCAGGGACCCCAGGACGGGTGGGAGCAGTCCGGGGGGAGCTCCGGGGAACGCGCGCGCTCATCGCGGCTTATTCTTTAAATTGCTTTACAAAGCCGGCGTGTGACTGATCAAAGCAGGTTTCTGTCGGGATAACGAATGCAGATGGTCTTTCAGGTTCAAAACTTCCTGGATTTGGTGATGCTGCTTTTCATCTGTTCCCTTTTGTCTCACGTAGCGCTGGGGCTGCCACGCCGCACCTTTGGTAATGAAGTGACTCCAGCGGAGGGGGCTTTTAAAGTCAAACGTATACAAAGCAAATGTAAAATGCTAAGTATTCCTAAGTAACCCGTATTAAATCGCTACCGTCACTGGTGCTGGTGGAAGTTACAAACAGCAGGCAGAGAAACGCGGGATTCGTGGCTGCAGATGCTTTGTGAAAGAAAACCCTATTTGAGGGCATTTCAGGGCTTAAATTTGCTCTAGTTTGAAGTTTTTTATTTCTTTCAGAGCTGAAATTTAGAGAGTTGAAATGTTAAAGGTGTAACTGGAATGAAGCGGGTGTGTTTGGGGCTGCGCTCTGCCGTAACAATCTGCCCTTTTCAGTCTTGCGTGGAAATTGCTGAGTTACGTCTTTTAAAATTAAGTGTCTCCCTTGTACTGGTGCGTCTTGTGGGAGGCTTTCTGTGAGGTTTCTGAGGTGGTGGTAGCAAGACAGAAACGCTGAACACCATTGCACTGTCGAAGAAGAACAGACAAGACAATAGAAAAGCACACAGTCCCCTTGGTGTGGTTCAGGTTGAGCTGCAGAGCGCCTGGCCCAGTGACAGGAGGCTGTGCCGCGTGCCAGCCCCGCGTCCTTGTGCGCGTCCTCACGCTCCATTGCCTTCCGCCCTCCAGATGTGGTTTGCCAGTGATTGAGCGCCGTTGCTCACCGCTGAGTTTGCACTGGCAGCAGCCGGGCCGGGGAGGGTGCTTGGCCCTGGTGTCTGTTTTCGTTCCGCCGCCCTGCTCTGGGAAGGCCAGCTCACCGCAGCCAGGTGTGTTCCCTACCCTCCTGCTCAGACACTCCGAGGTGGCCCAGGTTGTTCTGGGGGGTGGTGGTGAATAGATGTCTGTCCTCCTAAACTGTCTGTATTTGTTTTCACTTTCAAATACTGCCCTGTTTCTGTAGCTGGACCAAATTGGAAGACTAAAAATTGAGACCGTGAAATTGTATATGGATAGAGCAGGGAGGGTTCATCGAGTTCCTGACGCGGTGGGGACTAACCCAGCTGTGCCTCGACCAGAGAGAAGCCACTGGCAGGTCAGAGGGAGGAGAAGGCTGGCAGTAATTCCTACGAGCTGTCAGTCACGTGTCAATGCCTGTCTGTCACTGGGAATGTGTGAAGCTGCCTGTCAGAAATCAGCTGGAAATGTGACCTGTCTGCTGGTTTTGTCCCTTTCAGCAATGGACGGAGTGCCTTTTATGATTTCGGAGAAGTTTGCCTGCGCTCCTGAAGGGGTGAGTTGCCTTCGTTTTTTTCCCGGTGTCTGAAATCCGTCTTTTTGTGAAGAGCAATCACCACAAGTTCCCTGCTTCTGGCAGCTTTTCTGTTGTGAGGCCTCATACACACCCAAGTGCTTGGGGTGGCCCAGGTTGTGCTTCACAGCCCTTTCCTGTCAGTGGGAATGGCTTCGCCAGATCACTCCTAAAACTGAATTCTCCCGGGAGGTGAAGGTTTACCACTGTCAGAAATAGGAATGGCAATGGAACTCTGGGGCTGGAAGCATTTCCCATTCCTTAGTGTAGATTGTAAAGAGAGTACAAATGTACAGCCCTCCTGGATTTAACCTGACGTGGAGGTGGCCTAGCGCAGTCAACTTCACCACTTTCCTTCTGCACCCCAGGAGCTCAGGGCGATGGTGGCGGCGTGGTCCCCGGTGCTGGCACTGCTGCGAGGCTCCTGCGTGGGCAGAGCTGGGCAGTGGCGCGTGGGCGAGGATCTTCCAGGTCGAGCTACTCAGTTGTGATGGGCACTGGTGGTTCTGCAAGCGGCTGTAGCTGACTGGGGGTAGCAGGGTTGCCATGGCTGCACTGGCCAAATTCCAGTTTGAAGGGGAGGCCGTGCCCTCCTGTTCACCAGTTCCAGCTTGGAAAGCTTGGGGAGGCGGCTGTGTCCTAATGACGCCGCAGCTGGACCTCGGCTGGGTTCCAGGGAGCAGGAGCAGGGAAGGAAAAATGATTTTAGGATTCCTGTCGCCCTCTGACATGGGAGATTATCTGAGCCGAAATACCAGCCTGGGTTGTTTTCACATACGGCACAGTTCGAAGCGAGTTCACGCCGTAAGCGGGGTCCTGTTCGGCGTGCCTGTGCTGCTGGCGGCCGTGGCTCCTGCCTGGCAGTGGGGCGAGCCCGGGAGGGCACCGCGTCCTGCCTGCTCGGCGCCCAGCGCTGCACGGCTGGCGGAGGGCAGGTTTGCTTGGCCGAAATGGAAACCCCGGTACTGGTCCAGAATGGCTTTTGAGCTAATTTAAGTTGGTGATCCAGAGCTCAAAGGCTCAGCATCCCATTACTGATTCCCTATTCTATCCAGTCCTAAAATAATATCTCTTTAAAAATCAGTTTACAAGAAGCTGTTACAGCAAATACCAAAGCCATCAGCTGTGTCTGGTTTTTCATGTCATGCTCACGCTTCGTGCTTTCTTCTTCCTGCTGACACAACCGGTGTGTGCAGCGGATGCGGTTTTTCACAACCATTGCTTTCTGAAAGGGTTGTTTATGGGCCATTATTCCCAGAAAGCTGGAGTCCCTGCTGTGAGGACAAACGCAGAGAGATTAGGTCGTGCTAATCCTCCCCTCGGATCCTTTAGACACCATTGCCACCGTATGGTCAGTGTGGTTGGGGCTTCCCGCCGCCGGCGCCGCTCACACCTACACGCTGCGGCCATACGCAGTCCGTAGGGTGTCAGCAGGTGCATCCCAGGAACAGCCATCCTGCGGCAGGCAGTGGCAGAGGATCACCTGTGCAGGCGACGCTGAGCTGGGTTCGGCTGTCCCCACTTCGGGACAGAGGCGTCAGAGCTGTTAGCCTGAACCCGCCTGCGGCTGCCTCGCTCGCGTGGTGGGCTGAGAAACAGGGTTATGCTTCTCTTTACAGATGGTGCCTCTAAATCTCTGGTGACAGAGTATGTGCTGACTTGAAACAAAACAAAACCAAATAACCCTAAATCTGACTTTTTTGTTTTTTTTTTTTCTTGCCAGATGCAGCCGGTTGATCTCTTGGGCATCACAATCAAAACCCTTGCAGAAATCGAAAAGGAGGTAGGTACCCGGCCAGGCACTAAGCAAAAGCGTCGTGAGAGCTGTAAGATCCCTTCCCTGATGGAAGAGGCCTCTCTTCTTGTTCCCAAGTCACTGCTGGTGGATAAAGCCAACAGAGTCCAACAGTAAACTCAGAATTAGGGACATCCTCTGTGATCTGTGTGGGTGAGACGCTTTAGGTGTTAAATCTGATGGCAAAGTCTGCTACCCTCTGTTTAATTCCAGGTGCCTCCCTTAACCGTTCTTTCTCGTTTATTAACAAAACACGTTACAAGCAGGACGCTGTTTGTGTTAGGTTGCCTCTTGCATCTCAGGGAAGCAAATGAACTTGACTGAGCAATGTCAGGTGAACTACTTCATCATTTCTCAGTTTGATGGTGCTGGTAACTTGTTACCAGGAAAACCAGGCTGTCCTTCCAGTGAGTTGAGTCTTCCAGGAGCTCAGGGAGGAGACAGCCGTCAGACCGAGGGTGGTCTCGTGTTCTGGAGGGAGCGTTTTGGCACATGCGTGACTTGGGCTGCACGGTGCCGAGGAGCTGCCTGCTCTGCAGGGGCTGCCTCTCAGCTGAAGTCTCAGACCAGGAGGAAAATTATCTCAGCAGCAGGTGCTGCTTTGGGGACTGTCACAAACGTTGTTCCCTTGTGCTGACCAGCTGGGTTAAAGGCAGAGAGTAAGGAGATGGCATAGCAAAACTTCAGACACTTCACGGCTTCTCCACTTTTTGGTTCTAGTGTGAGTCCAGTTTCCTAAATCCATCTTCTTTTCTTAAATCCATCCTCTTTTCCTGCCTGGAAGTTTCCTCTGAGTGCGAAAAGGTGGTTGCCAGGGCTTTCCCGGCACGCGGTGGGCCAGGGCAGCAGCGATGGCGTCTCTGAAGATGCTGCCCGACGGGGGCAATGGCTGGCTGAAGCACCTTGGGCGCTGTGGTCCCGCCGCGTGGCGTGTGTGCCGTGCTTCTGTTGGGGACTGGCTGCGCTGGGAGCCGGGGCTGCTCGGGGCTGGTGGCCCCTGTGCCTGCCCCCTTGGCCGCGGTCCCTTTTGCTGGAGGGGAAGCAAAGTGGCGTTGGATTTGCTTCTGTAGCCCTCTGCGTGTCTGGTGCGGGAGCGGCCTCGGCAGCTCGGGGCTCTGCCTGGAGGGGTGGGCTGTGCGGCCCTGCCCCGTGCCCCTCGCAGGCCTGCGGGGTGCGGGGACGCCGGCACTGGGGCCGTTTGAGTGGCCTTGGGGGGAGAGTTTGGTACCTGCCGGCTCTCCCCACACCCTCCTGCTCCGTTACAGGCTGTGCGTGTTGCAGAGTAATGAAAAGTATAATTATGCAGCCCATATTCCTTGATGAAGCATCTTGTCTGCACGTAGATAGCTACGCATATAAATATTGTGAATTTCTGCGTGGCTTTATTTCCCTTGCAAGCAATAGCGCCATTACAGCAAATCTTCTGGATTTCCAAAGCAGCGAGAACATTTTCCCTGGAGCTGGATGCCTTGCAAAAAATACTCCTGAAGAATTCCAAGAGTTATTGTTCTCTGTCGGCACGTTTGCAGATGCACGCGCCCATCCTCCGAGCTGTGAGGCGAGCCGGATGACAGGCCCGCACCCTTTCGAGAGAACGGATAGAAGCAGGCCCACACCCTGTTCTGCGCGCTCAGGCCGCACCTGGAGTCAGCGTCCCGCTGCCGCAGGCGCGGGGACCGCGCAGCCGCGCCCGAGCAGCGCGTGAAGGAGCGGTGGATGGAGAGGCGGTGAAGCCAGCGGGCGAAGGCAGGTTGCAGCTGAGGGCGGCGTTCGCCCACGGCTGTTTTGGTGGGTGTAGGGCGGAGAGGAGCAGAGCCCCGGCACTGTCGCCGCTGGCTCTCGCTGTGGGGCTGCAGAGGGATTTGACCTCGCTGCTCCTGCCTGTCCTGGGTCGGGAACGTCACCGGGACCGCGTGGCTCTGGCGGCAGCGGGTGCTGCAGTGCCACGTGGCCGTCAGCGGCGCGGGCAGCCGTTGGGCTGCCGTGGGCCTGCCGCGCTGGCGGGGCGCTGGCAATGCGCACCTCGGCTTCGTTTTAGCTTGGCGTTGAGCGAAAAGTCTGGAGAGAGTCTAATTAGCAAAGTGAGCATCTAATATTAATCATTCCTTTTAAACTGACAGGGAAGGCAGTTCATTTAACCACTTAATTGCTACAAGTTTTCATGGGCTGCTCTTTGCAAATATGTTTAATGAAGAAGTTGTAAATCTAAAAGAGCTTAAAATTTTAATTTTATACAGAAATATTTTTCCTTGTTCTCGTGTTTGTAGTCAATTCTCCAGAGTGTAGTCACATGAAATGTTCTTTAAATGAACATATTTGCTAACTGGCATGATTTCAGTTTTTAAAACATTGGTTCCAGCAATTAGGCATTTTTTTCAGTTCCCAAATGACTAGAGAAATTCGTCTTGATTATAATTGCTCTTAGCCACGCATATCTAATTTGTGTCTTTTTAAGTGTTAATTAGTAAACAGTTTGAGCTGACATCTTTATGTGTTTGTGTGTTGAAAAATGAGGCTTATTGCTTGTTTAGCCGGGGGCTGGCGCTGCAGCCTGTGACATCATGACATTGAGGTAAGATTAATGAAGACGCGGTTGCCAATTAAAAGGCGGGCCGGGGAGGGGCGGCTCCTCCGCGCAGCCCCCTGCGCCCTGCGCCCGAGGCGCGCGGCCTGCGCTGCGCGGGGCTGCGCGGGGCTCTCCCGCCCCGCTCGCGCCCGGGGGGAGGCGCCGCGGTGCCCGCGCGCCCCCTGCCGGCCGCGCGCCCCCCTGCAGCCCCCGGCGCGGCGCTCGGGAGGAGCGGGCGCGGCCCCGGCCCCGGCCCCGGCGCAAGAAGCGCGCAGCTCCGAGGGGCCCCGGCACCGCCGGCCACTGCGGCTGCGGGCTCCGTCCCCGCGCCTGTGGCCGGTCCAGGCGCCAGCGAAGGTGCTGAGTTCCCGGAACCGCCTCGCTGGAAGTGTGCATCCTGTGTCCCGGGCTGGCTGGCGAGGAGCAGACGGATGAGCATCGTGGTGACATCCTAGGAGCCCCCCACGGGACGCAGTCCATGTCCGGAGCCCTTACAGTGGTTGCGCCGGGGCCGTGTGTGGCCCCTGCCCTGGCCCATCGCTCCGCTTCGGCCGTGCCACCCGCAACGGGAGAGCCAGGGCAGCCCCGGCCTCTCCTGGGGGTGCCATGGCCCGGCAGGGGCCCGGGGGGGCCTGGGGCTGTCAGGGTGTGGCCCACGGCGTGCCACGAGATGGCACTGCGACAGCATGCACCACGACGGCTCGCTCCATGCTACCGCACGCTTCACGCGTGCTGCGGTACCCAGGCCACTCGGCTGCATCCAGTCTGTGGCAGGGATGTCCCTCGGCTGCGAGGATGTCTGTCACCTGCAGAGACGTCTCTCGGGCTGCGGCAGTGACGTCAGTGGGTGCAGGGACACCTATGTAGGAATTTTCACCCACCTTACCAAACCACAAATGTTAACTGTGGTGGTACCAGCTTGTACAGATGAGGCCTGTAAAGGAGAATCTTTCTGACTAGTTGCTTTATGCGCAGGATGAGTGTGGTCATGTTTGTGTTAACGCTGGGTTTTAGGGCGGGGGGTGAGTCCTGCCTTGAGATGGTTACCAGCGTGGGGTCAGGCGGTGCCAGCAGGCATTGCCCTCAGAGCTCAGGGTGCTGCCAGGCCGGGTTCTCATCTCGTTTTTCTGCATGTTGTATCATCCCGCCACAGGCCGGGGAGCGTGGCTGCGCGCCCGGGCTGCCGTCGGGCAGTGTCCCACGGTTCCCTCTGTCTCGCTTTGCCCCACAGTATGACTACAGCTTCCGGACGGAGCAGAGCGCGGCGGCCCGCCTGCCGCCCAGCCCCACCAGGTGCCCGCCGGTCCCGCAGTCCTGAGAGGGGCCGTCGGCGCTGCAGCAGACGTGTGCGTGCATACTACTGAGCGGGACGCGGGGTGCGGCGCTGGGGCCATCCCAGCAGACCTCTGCTCATCCGGCCATCGCCGCCCGCCCTGCGCTGCACCACCTCCTCCTGCACACGCTGCTCCATGCGTTGGGACTGCGCAACCCTTCGGCAGCTGCCCCCACCCTCCCTCACTGCTGCAGACGCCTCTCCACGTGAGTACGTGACTCGGAGCGCGAGGGCAGCCCTTCCGTTGTCCCCAGTTCCTAACCCCTGCGACAGGACAGTCAAAAAATTGGAGCTGTAACAAACTGCTGCGAGCAGCAAGCTATGAGCTCGTAGACCATGAAGAAATGCTCAGCAGCAAGCCCTAAAAGTAAGAAAGAGTAAAAGATACGGCTGGTTAATCCGCAAGGCCCTGGGCACCGTGCCCGAGCTGACGTGGAGCTGATGGGCTCTCAACGCGTCGCTGCGAGAGGCCCCTGCAGCGCTCAGTCCAGTGGGCAGCACTGAGCCACAGCGGATGCTGCACCTGCCTCCGCCGAGGTGAGCGCGCGCAGCAGCTCTGCTGCGGCCGGGGTCAGCCCCAGGCTGTGATCGCTTGTTTTTGCTGTCGGCTGGCAGAGCCAGGGTCGCTCTCTCAGACCTGCCTTGGGCCCTCTCCCCGGCACTGGCGAGGCGGAGGGGCGTGCAGAGCACAAGCCGCACTGCAGAGCACCTCCGCTTTGCACAGAGTGCCCGGGTGTCCGTCAGGACCGAGAGCGACAGACGTCCTGTTTTTCTTTCCGGGCTGGATGCTGGCAGTGGCCCGCTGACTCCTGGCCACGCTGCCTGCGGAGCTGGGGCCCTGCTGACAACATGGGTGCTGTCACCTGCCCGTCGCTTTGGACAGTTTTCTAATATTTGCCCCACTAGCTGCTAAAACAAGAGATGTGCCTCTTCCCTTGTGCCCTCATGGGAAGCACTGAACTCTGACGTAGTGCAGGATGAGAGTGGGATGCATTAAACCCTGACCTCAGCTTCCTTGTGATCGCTGACCTTCGCTCGCTCCCGAGCCAGACGCATGTCTTGGAGAAGTCTCTTGCTGTAATAAGTTATTTAGAAGTGCCCATCTGACTCCATGCTGCTTTCTCAAGTCTCTGCTGTAGAACAAAGCTACATCATGGCAGCAAAATGGCAATTTTTAAGTGTTAAAACGTTCAACTTTTTGTATTGTAAAGTACTGATCACCTAACGCTATTGAAATGCAGTTGCCATAGTAACAAGTAACAGTATTGCCGCTCCGTGGGTCCTACCTATGCCCCGACCTGCTTTGCACTGCTTTTGATTGATCTTGCGTTTTCTAGTTGGACAGAATGGTGACTAACGGTAGGTTTTGTACTGTCAGCTTGTATTTTTTTATTTGTACATATGTAAAATATTTCTTGTCCAAAGATTCATTTCTGGTTTTAAGGCACCATACCGTATTGGGATAATGAGCACAAAATACCGTAACATTCAGGACAGACTGATTCCAAGTCTTTGCTTCAACTTCTTCCAGTCAGGTAAATAATTTTCTGATGCTGCCTCCGTAAGGCAAGGCTGTGCGATCGGAAGGTAGAGGCTGGTTTGGCTGCAGGTGTGTTGTATTTGGGCAGGAGAGCTAGGGCTGTGCCATTTGCACCAGCGCTGGAGGGCTGGGTGACCCCCGGGAAGTGCTCCTTTACTTGGAGGTTGCAGCACCATTTTCAGTTCTTATTTATCCTGCAGGAAAGCAAAGCCAGACCTCACTGCCAAGCTTCACAAAGGCTAGATTGATGATGCCGACATCGACAAATGAACATACCATGGCAGCCTGGTCATTCGGCTCAGGTTCACTTGAAGTTCAAATCCACTCCGTGCTGTACTACTATGCCCATCTCATCCATCTTTTGTCTTTCTATTTTTCTGCTTGTAATTTGTTCTGTAGTTCCTGTGGCATCTGTTGATAGGTTCTCCTGTGGCTCAGTGGACGCTGCAGGTAGGTAGGAGCTGTCTGCAGCGCTGTGTTCCTCGTACCCTGGGATGCGGGACCTTCCCTGGTACTGGAGGAGCGAGGGCTGCGGGCTGGTGCAGGGCAGCCAGCGCAGAGTCTGCAAAACTCCAGGGGCCATTCCTGCCTCTGGGAGATGGGGAAACGGCTGCCAGGAGCCCCTCCTGGAGCCGCATCTTCCGTGCGGAGGGCAGGGCTGACTGCTGAGCAGCTGGAGCGCTCCATGAGGAACAGATTCAGATTGCTGCCGAGTCCCGCGTCCAGTGGGGCACTCCCTGGGTATGTCTCGGAAAAATGGGTGCGTAGCTTTGAGACCCTTCCTGTGAGATTTAGCTTATGGGGCATCAGTAGATAACCTTGGTGCTTTAATACTTACAGCAACAGTAACGTTTGTGGAGCAGCCTTAGAGTTAGTGAGCTCCACTTTCTCATTAGTGGCCTGCAAGAAACACTGGATGGCGCAAAACTCTGGCAGGACATGCACCTGGGACGAGCACCTGAGAAATCTTCAGGATGTACTTGTATAGTTGGTGCTCACTCCTCCCTCTCTTACACTGGTCTAGCAAAGCTGCTTCAGGGGTGCATCTGCAAAGAAACTTGAAAGCTCAGTGTGATCTGTACAGAGTGTTTCTGCGCTGTGGCGCTGCAAGGATAGCCTGTGCTGAAGCGTGAGCAGTGCAAATGCAGTTCTCAGTACAAATGCAATAGAGGTGTGGTAAGCAGAGAGCTGCAGCTGCTGAGGGCCAGCTGAGCTCTCAGACCTGCTGACCGAGGGCTGGAAAACTGGGCATTTCCAATGGGGAGGGGGCTCAGAGCCAGTGCTTGGAAGCACAGCGAGACACACGGCGCAGGGTGGTTGACTGCATGTGTCGTGTTCTCAGTCCACCGACTATAGGAAGCGTTTTTGTTGCACCTCTGAATTCCCGGGATCTTGGCCACCAGGTCAGCATTTCCACAGGCAGGTTCTATTTGCTGTTCTGTAACGTTTGTACTCCTGGCAGCTCACTGCAAGGCTGGCCCTTGCATCCTCGCAGCAAGTCCTCCCCGTTGGCACATGCCAGAGCCAGTGCCAGCATCTCTGCATCTTGCTCCCTCCCTGTCCAAAAGGCGAGTGTGGTAGCATTGGCCCAGGCAGTGAATGCTGAGGGAGCCTGATGCTGGTGTTCTGGCTGTGGAGAAGCCTTCTGGAGCGTAAGGAGAGGGGATGAGTCAGTGGAAAGCGAGAGAAGTGGATTTGCAGAGCTTTACCAGGGGTGCTTGGCTACCTTGCCTCTGTTTCTAGAATAAAACTAGTCTCTAGGTAGCTTAGTCTTGTGCTGATGGAGAAATAATTTGCCAAATTATTGTGTGTCTGCAACAGAGACAGCAAAGCAGCAGTGAGGGGTTTGCATACTGTAAAATACACCTTCTGATGGGAACCGGCAGTGGCATGTTGCCTCCTGGATTTCTCATGGCAAAGAGCAGGTAGCATGCCCGTGGGCCGTCCGGGCCAGGCTGTGCTGTCTGATGTGTTAACAGTGGAAAGGCAAGAAATTAGTCCAGAAAATAATGTAGAGTGTGAACTTTGTGAAAAATTCAAGTGTGGACAGACGTAGCAGGTGTCTTCCCTGTGGGAGCATCTCATAGCTGTAGTTACATAGGAATAAACTTTGTCAACCCTTTTTCCTTTGACTGTCACCGAGTTTGCCCGTGGTGTTCGTAGGAGAGGATCCCTGTGAGCCTCCTTGTAGCGCAAGGTTGTTGGTAGTCTGTAGCTTTGGGCTTGTTTGGTTTCCTGCCCACCCCTGCCCCCACCGGTTTCCTGAGCTCCCAGACTGAACCTGCACACGGCAGAGCCTGGGCAAGGTCCCGACGCGGGCACGGCACGTGCCAGGTGGCCGCTGCTGGGGAGGGCGCACGCCCACAGGTCTGGGCACCTCCTCATCAGTGGGGCCCTAAAAATCTTCTTGGGGCAAGAAAAATGGGACTGGGCCTTTGGAGCTGGCCGGTCCCACATTGGCCTTCACCTCCCCACCGCCCTCGGGCGACACTGGGTCTGTGTCCCCGGCTCTGCCCGTCGGCCGCTCTCCCAGAGCAGCCCTGGAGTGTGCCCAGGGTGGCAGCAGGTGCATCCCACGGGTGCCGGCAGAGCTGCTCACCAGAGAGCCGTTCCCGCTCCTGAAGGGCACGCATATCTCGCTGCATTCAAATAATTACCTCAGCCTTTGAGCCTTGACGAACAGACGGGAATCCCTCCGGCAGCGGGGCAGCCGAGCGGCGCCGGTGTGGCGTATCCTGAGCCGTGAGGTGACAGCGGTGCAGCAGGGCGGCGGCGCTCTGCTCGTGGAAACGCTCAGTGAGGTGCTGCTCAATTCATTCAATGCAGGGAAACCAAACAGTTCGGGTGTTCTGGTTGTTTACTGTGAAATCGTTTCCAACAGCAACAGTTTAAATGTCATCATGCAAACAGAAGAGAGAAACCTTTTATGCAGTTGCAAAGTGTTTTTTTAAGATGCTATGCATTTTGTTGGGTTATTGAAAGTGAATTTACTGTGCATTAATCTTATGAATGTTACTTCGTTTTATATTTATTTTAGATGACCCTCCTGTATTTTACAAAGGGAAGTTTCGTTGTGTGATAACTTAGTCTGTATTCTTAATATAATTTGTTAAATAAAACTTGTTTTAATCAGTTTATTCTCTGTGCTTTGTGTTTTGAATTTGGAGTTTAAGAAGCTTAAAAGGCCGCAGCTGTGACTCGCGGGAGCGGAAAGGGGCATCGTTTGGGTCCAGCGGCTCTTTTCCCTCTGTCCCATTGTTGCACTGACGTTTTCAGATACAGGTACTGGTTCTTACGGTGGGCTTGGGCTTCAGCAGGCGTTGGGCGCTGTACCCCGACGGACATTCCTTAAGGAGTGAGAGCGGTGCGCGGTCGGCCTTACCCACTGCGGGGGTGCAGAGCCGGGCTTGTTGCCCAGTGGGTGTTTCCAGTGGTGCCCCGCAGAGGTGGCTGTTCCTACCCACAGATCTCTGACCTGTTTTTGGAAGAAAATATCAAATCATCACACATGACGGTCCTTGGTGTGGAGACTCTTGGTAAGGAACAGGGATTGCAGGCTTTAATGCCAGAGACTCACTTGCAAGGGCGCTTTTTCCTCTGGCACAGCTGAGCAGGTTGCTGTTTGCTTCTGCTTGGGGCACACGGGGATTTGTTCAGCGGTTTTGGTGCGACGTGAGGGCTGAGACCAGGGACGCCCGTTCCTCTGCTCTCAAGCTGCCCGGGAAGGTGAAGGACCCTACAAAGATGGGACCTGATTTCAGGTACAGGAGGAATAACAAAATGGGAGCAGAGGCATCGTTGGAGTCAGACATGGGGCTGTGAAGCCTCCGAGGAGGGAACGGCGGTGACTCCTCCACTGACCGGAGGAGCTCCAGTCTGCTCATGGATCTGAAGGGTCAACTTCAGTGGTGAGCACCTGATCGCACTGTAGGTAATTTGTTTCTCCTTGTGGTTTTTATCCTTGGGAATTAGATATAAAAAGCCTTGGAAAATCTGTCCAAAACGTCTCTCCTGCAATGTATGCTGCAAAGTCAAAACACAGAACAGCTCAACTGGAGCATTTTCTGGAGCACAAGGGACCACATGTAAGGTCTACAGTGCCACACAAGCCATGCCACACAAGCCATGCCCCAAATATTTGTGGCAGTAAGTGTGTCACTGCAGTAAATGATGGCAGTGTCAGTGAAATGACTTGTTCATCCTCTGCAAAGATTAGCAACTTTAGGCACCTGTAATTATCAACTGCACAGTTTGCACTGTGTGTAATTATGAAGAGGTCAAGTTAAAGTCACAGTCAGCCTCAGAGCTTGGGAACGCCAGCGCGGGCTTGACATGTCAGCACCGGCTGTCTTTGAGTTGATTGTTTTAACGTGCACGCGCTTGTGCGTGGCCGGTCCGTCCCCCAGTACGGACATGCTTGCCTGTGCCGGGGGTGCCGGTGCTGCCGCAGCTCCGGGCGGTGATGGCTCTCGCAGGGAGCTCCTGGCGTTGCAGCCGGAGCAGCAACGGACTGCTGCAGCCATGTGCAGCAGGTGACAGCAGCATGCAGCATGAGTGCAGCAGGTGACAGCAGCATGCAGCAAGTGCCAGTGACAGCAGGGTGCAGCATGAGCGCAGCGTGCAGCAGGCGACTGCAGCGTGCGGCAGCTGACAGCAGGGTGCAGTGTGACAGCAGCGTGCATGGGGCTGCACGGCACCTCACCGCAGCTCCCTGGCCCCCAGGTCCCTGGGCGCCGCCTGCTCAGCTGCACGGTGGGCTGGCAGCGGGCTCGGCTTTCTCGCCCAGAGGCCACCCCAGCAGCCGCTCTCCGGGGCTGCGTTTCGGCTCGGAGCTGGCGCAGCGGGGGACGGAGGCTGCGCGTGGGCCAAGTGGGAGCGTTGCTGCAGGCTGAGAGTGGCCCTGCCAGCTCGGGCTCCACGGTCTCATTATTTACAAATATTGTAAACTGGGATTCTGCAGAAATGAACAGGAGTTTATAATCAACTCTGAAATACGGCTGCACTTTAAGAGAGGCAGTTAAGGACAGAAGTGCGAGTTGCAGGGGAGATGCTGTGTTTTTGTGACTGATGGTCTGTCCGACGCGGCCCAGCTTTGTTCGTGCTCGGCCAAGCATGGAGGGCTCTGAGGACACTGCCGGGACAGGCCTCGGCTCAGACGGGAGACTCAGATGCACGCATTGCAGCTTCAGTGCCCGTGCGGTGCCAGGGGGTGAAATCCCTTTGGCCACTTCCCAGCATCGGGAAGACGCCTTATTACTGGGCAGGACAGGGTGAAACCTGGCAAAAGAAATACCCAGCGCAGGGACCGTGCCAGCGGCAGTGGGGGCGCAGAGCCCTTCCTGTCGGGTGCGGGCAGGTGGCGATGCTGGGTCCCAGTTGCGGTGGTCGGGCCGGCGTTGCTGCGGGCGGGCAGGTACCTGCACGGCTGGCGGCAGCGAGCCCCGCCGGGGGACACAGACTTCTAAACAGGGAGAGGCTAACACCACCCCACTAAAACTGGAAATTGTTATTCTTTGTGCTAAATTACTCTTCTGAACTTGACCCAAGCTGGTGGTGCACCATACGACCTCTGGCATCTTCTCTCACCCCAGCCAATATTTCTGTCTCGCTTATTTTGAGTGGCCTTTGAATTAAAGGAGATTAATACCCAAGTTCCCGACATTCTCTTCAGGCACATGTTTTTATAACCTCCTTTTGAAAGCGAGTACCACTTGTTCCACCAAAACCTAAGAAACTGCATCTTGGAGCTGCTGTGGGAGCCGTCACCGGCACCTGATTGAATATCCTGGCCAGGGAGGGGGCGGCGCGGGGGGAACATAAACCAGAGTGGGGCTGTCCCGCGTGCCGGCTCGCATCTTCCCGTGCGGTGGGCAGGCACATGAGCTGCCTCAGAGCCATCGCTGAGCGAGCGATGCCTGTGAACATCAAAGCCACTTCTGCCTAATGAGCTGTGCTACTGGACGTGGGCTCTGCTCCGTGGCACCGGAAGCCGCGTGGGGCTGTGCAGCCGCGGCCTGGAAATGCGGCCGAGCTTCCAGGCACCCCTGCCAGGGAGAACCCTCATCCTCCAACCTGCGCTGTCGTTCGTGG
Organism: Ardeotis arabs; assembly: GCA_011801015.1. Classification (NCBI taxonomy): domain Eukaryota; kingdom Metazoa; phylum Chordata; class Aves; order Otidiformes; family Otididae; genus Ardeotis; species Ardeotis arabs. Next base: position 57,065 of record JAAGAY010143058.1, on the reverse strand, counting down.
TTGGACCCAGCACCGCTCCTGTGGCACGAGCTTCCCTTCCTCCCGCTGCTGGTGCACAGTGCTCCTCCCTGTGAGGCCTCTGGGATCGCTGCTGAAATACTCCAGACTTCACCAACATCCGAGTATTTCTGCTCAGCCTCTCATTTTTTACATTTCCTAATGTCACTGCTCAGAATTTGGGGCTAATTATTGAATGTTAAAAAAGAATAATAATTCTTCACCAAATCTCTCTGCCATTTCTGCAGGGTTTCTCCTGAAACAGCCGTGATCTAAAGCGTGGCTGTTACTGGTGGCGATGTGCTGGAAGGGGTCTCCCCCGCAGGAGCAACAGCGATGCTCCCTTGTTGGACAAGCTACATTTAAATTTGTCTGCAAAGGGTTTTTGCTGCCAGGCGGAGAGCTGGCGTCGCAGCGACCCTGCGCAGGGTCTCAGCCGCAGCACATGCTGCGGCACAGAGGCCTGGCTGGTTGACAGCGCTGACCCACCGGGCCCTTGGCTCATACCGGCGCTCGGCGGCGTCGGCTCCGTACGGCCCCTCCGCGCTGCACCAAAGGCCCTGGGAATCTGCAGGGCCGCAGGGACCTGGCCCTGGGCGGGCGCATGGGGTGACACCAGAACCGGTTTACGTTGTTTGTCATTCACAGAATTTGTTTTCTAAGGAAACTGGATAAATTAATGGGAACTTCCATGGCAGCCTTCTGCTCTGCTTCGTGCTCCTGGCACCCGGAGCGGCCGTTAGTCTCTGGTGAGGTGTCTCCTGGCCATCCCTGCCCGAGGAAATCCCGCTTTGTCAGAGGGGGGAGCAGCAGGCGAAGGGCTGGAAGGAGCCGGCCACGGTCCCCGCGGCGCTGGGCGTTGTGTTCGGCTTTGTGTGCCTGTGGCTTTGGTGGTGGTGTTTGTTTTCTTTTCTCCACTCCCTCCTACAGCTTTAAAAATTAACTTGCCTTGGGAGTTTCTCAAAATCTTTTCCTTTCTCCGAAGTGATGGATAAGCCATGTAACTGATTGTCATGGCCCTGGAGAGGATAAACATCTTCTGCCATTTAAAATAAAACCCCCTCACTTCTTGGTTAATAAGTGTTGAAAGAAGCATAAATAGAAATAACACAGGATTTCCATGACTAACAAGATGACCACATCAGTGAATGTTGTTTGGGGTTAAAAATGACTCAGCTTTTGCTTCCCCAGGGTAAGATGTTTTATCCCCGCGCAGGAAAGGCTGCCAACAGCACTTTGAAGGTCTGGCAGGGTTGACGCAGCCTGGATTGTGAACTGGGAAGTATTTGAATGCATAGCTAAAAAAAAAAAAGTCCTGAACTCCGCTCCATGTGTGCAGATTTCTCGAAGATAAAGGAGCCCACAGCTTATCCAGCTTGTGCTGACTCTTTTCTTTTCAAAAGCCTTTTCAGATGTTTTCACTTTTCTGCTTGCTTTGTTGAAAGATGTAAAAATTTAAGACGACCACAAAGTAAACATTTCAAAACTTTTTATTCTGAAAATTAGTGACATTTTCAAAATCCCTCAAATTCCATTTCTGTGCTATCAGAAACGAAGATCTTTGGGAATTTTATGATTGACAAATTTTCCAAGCAGGTTTTTGTTTATTGATAACCTTTCTTCTATTTTTCAAAGAAAATAGATTTATTATTCAGTAGAAACACTAGATAAGTAGATGTCTTGTCAAAATAAAGCAGGTTTTCTTTATTAGAGTGAAATAGTAATGAACTCATCTGCTTCCAATATTTATAAAGAGTGGGGAAGGCCATTAATTCTACTGCTTGTGAATAAAACCATCTGTGATTTCTTTCCATTTGATCTGTTTTGGTTTTAATATACATTTTTCACAAATAAGTGCAGGGATTTTTTTGTGAAAATGTCACATTCAGAATCTCATAAAGAAGGAACGCAAAGAGGGGGAAACGAAATGTTTTGTTAGCTAAGTAATTTCTCACCTTGCACAGAGAATAAAATTCATGCCAACTTTAACACATTAGGCGACAGAATTACATGTTCAGCTCTAATGCAATCCATGACATGTAACAAGGCAAATAGAGTATGTTTGGAAGTTTGTTTTCCTTTGGGAATCACACAGCACATTTAACCTAATCTGTCCTGACACTTGAATTATAACATTATGAGCTTCTTCAGGGAAGCAAAACGGTAGATGCCTCTCTCTAAAGCGACGCAGAAGTTAATAAAGTGGGCGAAGTGTCAAGGAGAAAAAGCTCGAGCAAACCCTAGTGCAATTCTCCGGAGGAAACGGGTTCTAGGCTGTTTTTTTTTCCACAAGAAATGTTGGAAGCCTCATTACATACTTCCACTGAGGGTGAAATTTGACCTCCAGAATTTTGCTCGATTAAACCAAAAACTGCGAGAACACCCCAAGTGGGACCACTTTGTAGTTTGACTTGTGAGTGTTGGATCTCAAATTAAACCAAGTATTCATCCAGCTGCTCTGCCAGATTTTGTTTTACAGTTTTCCCACCAGCTCGCGCGATGGAGGCTGTACGGTACCGGAGCTGTCCCAAAACATACCCGTGCACATAACGGAGCGCTCTGCCGTGCGCCTGCTGGCAACACCAGTCCAGAGCCAACACCAGGTAATCCTCGCTGAGGGGCTTTACGGGATGGCCCCCAAAACGCTCCGTGCTCAGCTGAGTGTATCTCAGGTCAGCTACAGTTCTGTGTTCTGAGGCCCCAGTTTAACATCCATCGTCAAACAGGACCCAGGCAGATCCTCGGGGGTTCCTCAAAACGAACACAAGCGGGTGAAGAAACCTGAAATCAGGTAACACCCTGGCAGTCGGAATTGCCGGTGCTTCGGAGCAGGGCGGGCGCTGTCCCGGGGAGCGACGGCCGACGCCAGGCACCACCAGCAACACTGCCACCCCCACTGCGCTGCCCCCCCGTGCCCAGGGCTCCACTGGCATCCAGGTGAGGCTGCGAGAGCGCGAGCCCCCGCGGGAAGGAGAAGCAATTGGAGTCGACGAGGGCAACGTGAAGCCCTGGGGACAACGTTGACGATTCACACAGTGATCGTAAACTGACTGTGAACAACACGTGGCTGTGAAACCCTGGGCGGTACCTCTGTCCTCGAGTGACTGCAGCCACGCGCTGGAAGAAACACGCCCTTCTTCATTTGTTTCTTTTTTTGCAGTTATAGCTAAAATCTTCCTTTTCCTAATCAGAAAACGGCCTTTCGAGGAAGGCTGAGCCCCGGTCCGAGCTGCAGCAGTGCCTGGAGCTCAGCTCCTGTGCTGGCCTGGCAACTCCTCAGAGAAACCCCACCGCATCCGAGCAGCCGCGCCTGGAGCCCCCGCGCCTCCTGGCCCCCGCTGAAACATTTTCATTGGTACCTTTTTTCCCTGAATTTTTACTTCAGAAAGAAGTAAAAGAAAAAAGAAAATAAAATATGTGAAATCGTAAGCAGAAATTCACTCTTGGTTATCGCTTTAAAAATTAGCAAGCCTGTTGTTTCCCCGGCCATTTGGAGAAGGGAGGAGGGAGGGTGGGGGGGGGCGCTGGGACTGGACTTTGCCCCAGGCCTGGGTGCTGCGGGGCAGCAGCCGCGCTGCCAGGGTCAGGGCTGCTCCTGCGCTGCCTGCAGCGGGCAGGTCCTTGCTGCAGCCAAGACCGGACACAGGCAGGAGCAGGCTCTGGTCTCTGCACAGGGTTTTCACACCCGTGCCAAGCAGGTGAGTCTGCCCACACTTTGCTTATAGTTTATAGTTTTATAATTTGAACTAATCTGGCATGGAAAAATAAACATACTAGTTGTCCAGAACAGGTTTTTGTCCAAATTAAACTGCACTGTCAGCTGGGCAAAGAAACAAAATCTTATTTTCAACTTTTAAAAGTTTTACCAGATGGTTTCCAAGAGCAGGGCCATGTCAGACGAGGGCAGGTTTGGGTGGGTTTGTGGCAGGTTTAGCGTCGCTGGCCCAGGGGCACCCTGACCACGGGACAGTACTGGACGCATCGCTGTTGGGCCATCAGCAGAAGAGGCTGGGAGGGACGCGCTCCCGTGGTGACGGACCCACGCGCCCCCGTGGGTCTCCTCTCCTTTGACAGAGAGCACCAAAAGTGCTGGCTTTAAATGCTAACACGGAAAATTCATACTGGATATCAAGAGAAAGTCCTAAAGGGGAAACAGGCGAGCCCTGGGAGGGCCGTGTGGGCTCTGTCTTTGCTAAACGCTTGTTGGGAGCAGCAGAGGCAAAGCTGAGCCCCTGCGGGGAGGGGAGCGCAGCGGTGCCCGACGCCGCGTCCCTCCCTCAGCGCTGCCCTTCCCCTGGGAGCACGCTGGTGGGCTATTCCCACGGCCGTGGCAAAGGCTGGGGGTTTGGGTTGTTTGGGTTTGCTGGGAGCTGGGGGAGGGCACCTGCAAAGTCACCCATGTGTCAAGAAAACAGGGAGCCCGAGAAGCTGAAGTGCCGTAAGGTCATCTTAGGTCATTTCCCTGCCAGGAAAATGCTCCTGGCAGGAGCGTCTGAAAATAGTCGTTCTTCAAAAAACAGGCAAGCCCGTTATTGCTCTTCCCTGTGCTGTGTCCTGCAGGAGCACCTGAGGGCGTGGCTGGGATGCATCGGGCAAAAAGCGCGGGGCACCAGGTGAGCGAGGGGAGGAGAGGGGGCCAGTGGCTACGACGGGACGGCCCTTCTCCCGCGCTGCCTGCCCAGCCCCGTACCAGCGCTGTGGCGGCGGGCCGGGCGCTGGGTGTAGCGTGAGCACGACGGCAAGGTGTGCTGCGTAAGGACCTAATGGCAGCACACCGAGACTTGCTGCTAAACTGGACCCATTTCTGGAACAACACTTTTCTTACCTGTGTAAAAAGCCTACATACAAAATTCCCCTCCACCCCAGATCACAAACAGCCTGAGCCGCCCTGGCCACGCGGCACAGAACCCGTGGCACAGTTGTGCGTGGCACTGTATCCCCCGTCCCTCCGGCCACAGCTCCGGGCAGGACGCGGGCAGGTCGGGCACAGGAGGGTGCTGCGCGGTGCGACAGCACGGCTGCCCGACGCAGCTCCCCACGACGGGACGCTGCAGCAAAGCACCCTGCCCACAGCGGGGCTGAGCTGCGTGACATTGCAATGAACACGGGAAGCGGTGAGCGGGCTCCACAAGAGCACTTTTTTATTTTACAGTGACTAACGAGTTCGCCACTGACTGGGATAAAGCCATGGTGTCCCCGAATCGGGACACGCTGCCGGTGAAAACCAAGAAGTACAAACTTTGGGGATACGTGCGATTCAGTGTGTTTCACAAGCACTGGAGGTAATGGACGTGGTTTCCAGCGACTGACTTTTATCTGAATTACACAAAGATTTTCTGCTCGTCCCACCTACACCTAAAACTTTTCCCACAGTCTCCCAGCAGTGACCTGTCGCAGTCAGCAGAAGCCAGTGATGCTCTCAAAGCCCTTAATGCAAGCGTTTTGCCTGTCCTAACTCTAAATTCCTTTTTCTGCCCAAATGCCTACTTATATGAAACTTTTAGGAACTTAATTATCCTTGAGGCTTCTACTTCTCTGTGAAATCTGGTTTAAATCAGCAAAGAAAAGAGTTCAAAGTTATTGGGCAGGACAGGCAGACAGACAAGCACACAGGGATCACAGGAACCTTGTTTTCATAGGAAACTAGATTAAAAAAATCCCACAGCAGTTACCGGCCCTTTCGGTGGCACCCCACCCCCTCGGTCCCGCGCGGGCGATGCTCGGGGCGGGGGCCCGCGGAGCAGGCGCGGCAGCCCAGGTTTATGCTCTTCGTAAAAGGGGAGCGAGACGGGGCAAACGCTGCCTGCCCCGGCTGGGCCTCGCGCGGGCGGTGACTGCCGCGGCAGCGACCTGGGGCCTGTCTGCTCCTCCCAGCTGGACACAGATTCATGACATCCCTGCTTGCTTTGGCATGCAAACCTGTACCTAATTTCTTCTGAAAAGGGCCCTGAGGAAGTCAGCAGATGTTATTATTAAAGCATTGAGCATCAGCAGCTCCTGAGATATTGTCAGTCCGTTAATGAGCTGATCAAACTGGGGAAGGCAAGGCCTTTCCCAACTTCTTATTAAGGAAAATAAGACCTCCAAGGTTAAAAGACTTCTTTTAAACTGCACCAGGTTTATAGGTTGCAAAATGTTCTTTAATCAGTTTATCCTCAGAAGGCCCCGACTGCCCAGGCACAGGAGTGGGCGTTATCTCAAACGGTCCCCGTAGGAAACACAGCAGCTCCATTTTGGCAGTGTTTGCTGGCACTTTTCCTTGCTAAGTAGTCCTCTTAACAGGCCAGCTCTGTGCAATTTCTGTAATTCTTTTGTGAATACCCATGCATTGCCGCCAGCAGCTCTGTCCCAAAACTTCTGCTGATCTGTGAATTATGATGTTTTGCTGTTGGAAAGTTGAACTGATTTTCCTATCAATGTATTTGTATTCTTGGTTTGGCAAACCTTAAATCTCCACTGTTTCCCAAGGCTGCAGGAGACACAAAATGCACAAGTGAACAAAAAACAACCCTGAACCAAAAGTCTGCCCGCTCCTCTCCTGTGCGCTGCCTCCTCTGAGCCTGCTTCTGCGCCTGGGGATGCACGAGATGCTGTTCTCTTAAAGCAATGGCTAGTGGGGAGCCCACTTTGTTGGGTTTTTTCTTGATCTCATACTATCTGGAAGTTTCCTTGGGGTTTTTCAGCTGCAGGGATGTTTAGAATTTGGACAACAGCGCTAATCAGATTAGAGTAAATTAGTAACAGCTAAAAGTTTAAGAAAACCATTTATTATCTCGATAGTTCAGCAGAGGAGCATAACATTAATGTGCCTTAAAGCCACTGCTATCACGGGAGGCAGGTCCAAGACCTGACCAGGATAAGCTGGGACAAACCCTTGTCTTGGGGAGCTTCATTATATCCACAATGCAATTAGGTAAACAGCCGCAGAGGAATGACCAGAAAAAGAGAACACAGAGGAGTCTCCTTCTAATCCTCTCCATTCGCTCACTGGTGCAAGTATGAAAGAAAAAAATTAGGCAAAACACCACGGAAGCATTGAGCAGTTCTGCGCTGCCCTGACACGGGGAACTGCGTGGAGGGCGGACAGCCTGCCCTGTGCCCGCGGGAGAGGCTCCGCGGTCCGGATGCTCATCGACACTTCCTTCTGGCTACGGGTCACCGAGCTTCACATCCACGTCTTGATTTATTCTGGCACGGACATATTTATGCCATCTGATAAGCAGTGCCTGCTATAAATATGTCTGTGCACTCCCTTTTGCTATGCACCACTGAGGAAGGGGCATGTCGTGATAAATTGACCCTGAAATACAGTGTTTGAGCCTGATTTTAAAGACGGAAAGGACTGGGCCAGTTTGGTGTCTCTCTGTTGTGCTTCAATTAGTTATTTTTAAAGGCCTCTGCTGAACTGTGGCTCCCAGGGAACACGTCTGACATTACCTATATTTTTAATCCTAACCTATGTCACTTGGCGAAACTTTATGGACACTAATAAATAAACAGGCCCTGAACTATGCCTCGGCATCAAAGCAGCACCATTCTTCTCCCGCTTTCCCAGCCCTCGGCACCTTACCCTCCCGTCGGCGATGGCAGGGATCTGTCGGCAGCCCGTGCTCCCTGCGCCACCGACCCGCAGCGATGGCGGGCTTCGCGGCAGGCAGCATCGCGGCGGCAGCACCACTCCGGCCCGTCCGGACTCAGGCTGCCCCGTGATGGGGACTCGGCCCGAGGGGCACGGGTGAACTCCCCAGAGCCCCTGCGCTGGGCTTCCCAGGCTGTGGCTGTGGCCAGTCTCCTCCCGGCAGCATGCAGCGGGGCAGGGGCCCGGCCCTGGCAGAGACCTTTGGGCAAGGCACCCCAGCTCCGCCAGCGCACCTGGCTTCTCCCTCGTCCTCGGGGGGAGAGCAGCGTCCTGCGGGCAGCAAAGGCCGGGGTCCAGCTGCATTTCTCCATCCCATGCTCTGAGACCTTCAAGTAACCCCCAGATAACCTCCCTAACCGAGAACATTGCACACGTGTTTGGGGTCAGTGAGCGCCCTTTCTCTCCCCTGGGTCATTTCTGATGGCTTCAGATGATAATGTGCAATAGAGAAATAATAAACCTGAAAAAAGTCAGTAGGAAAACAACACCAACAACCTAGAGCTGGGTCTGTTCATGGAGGAGGAGGAAGGGCACTGACACACAACACAACCAGGGCTCCTACTGACTCTGGCATGACCACGCGCCCTGGAAGTTACCCAGGTGCGAGCCCTCAGAGCCAGGCTCTCCCACTGAGGATAAAAGGAGGGACCTGAGACAGAGCTCTCCCCTCTGAGGGAGGTTTTTTCTCATCATCTCCTTCAGGTGTGGAGCCAATTAGCAGCCATTTGCAGAATGGCTGCCTTAGAGTTGCTGCTGGCTGCATCTTCTTCCAAACTGTGAGTATCAGCTGTATTTTTTCATCTTTCAGAGGAAGTTTATAATTAGACTGGAATTATTCAGGAAGAGGCAAAGGCTGTGCTGGTTTGGGTTAGATTGTTTTGCTAAATCTCGAGAAAAACTGTTCTTTATTAAAAAATGTGTGTTGGCTTCTGGAGAAATGACTGAAGGTCTTTCCCCCTTCTTGTGTATTTCTAAATCCAGATCTGGAGTCTTGTGTGTTTCTAAACTTTGAATTTATTTTCTATTTAGACATTTAAAGCTTGTTTTTCCTACAACTTGAACTGAACTGGAGGGATGGTGTGTGCTGCGGGCTGCAGCAGCAGGAGCTGGGGTTAGCCCTGGTCGTACAGGTGCAGTGTGCATGGCCAGCGACTGAGTAGCTCAGGAAGGTCTGACAAACAAGTGTTAGAAGGAGAAGGCTGGTTTCTCAGGGAATTTTGGATGGCTGTTGGTCTCTACACAGGGCAGAGCAGGAAACCTCGGTAGGTGACTTTGATAAGGTAAAGGGAGCGTTGCTGCTTTCGGTGTTTGAGAAGTTGGCTGCCTTTTCCCTGCTACACAATTGTTTGGTTCATACCTGAATTGTATTTGAGTAACGATGCTTCTGAGTGTCCATGGCCAAATCATTTAGCTTTTCAGATGTGTATTTAAATTTTATTTTTGAAAATGTCTTTTAACTTCAGCAGTGCTCCTCCTGTATTTCACCTGTGTGAAAGAGCCACACCTGGCTCTGAATAACGAGAAGCCAGGTGAGCTGTGTAAACACGGATTCATGTGCAGCACAAGGTAGCTGTTTCTATGTTCTGCTGTGCAAAACAAGCCAAGGAAAGGGGATTCTTCACGCAGTGTGGCGTTATACGATTAAATGCTTTATCACGGGTTGTGATGAGAGCTGGGAGGCGAGGAGTTCACTGAGGGCTGCTGGACACAGAAACCAGCCGCGTCGCAGGAAACTCCTTGGCTGTGGAGTGTCAGAACAGCATCCATGGGATGCACCGCTCTGCTTCGGGTGTTTGCTTGTGGCCAGTGTCTGTCTCAGTTGGACAACTCTTGCTTTGACCTCCTGTGGTTGATTTCATGGTTTCCATTAGTGGGTCATGGATTTTATATGGAAAGTTTTCCTGCAAACTTTGTGTCACTAAACATACAGGGCAGGAGAGAGGAGTAGGAATATGGCTACTGCTGTGAGTATGGAAGTGTCTTCTCTGTGTCTGGCTGGAAGACAGAGCTGGAAATGTGTCGTGGCCATCTTCTCGCACTGGTGTTTCCCGTGCTGTGGATGTATGGTTAGAGCTGCCCATGCAGCTGTGGCAGCTCTGGAGGCAGGAGCATCCTCGGGGTGGGAGGGGAGAGCGGGTGATGCCGCTGAGCTTGGAAGTGTCTCCTGGGGGCACCAGGGCAGGTGCTGCTATGCCAGCCTGGGTTTGCGTGCCCCTTAAAATGGTGCAGTGGTGAAGGCTCCAGACACAAATTCGCTATGAGGTGGGAGATTTTTTTTTTTGCCAAAATAAACCTGAAAGCATTAAAGTGGCAATTCTACACTCATGTGGTGAGACACACATCCCATGTGTTGATGGTGGTATGCATGTTGGTTAGGTCACCAAAACTTTAGAAAACATTAAAGCACTGTGAGTAACCAAAACAGACACTGGATGCAGACCTATTTCTGTATTCACAAAACTATTTTGGAAGAATGAATTTTACGATTTAGAAGAAAAATATATATGTGTCAAGATAGAGATTTTTTTTTCTTATCATAATACTAAAAGGAAACTCGTGTGACTTTTAGCAAATTAGAAACAGGCTTGAGTATTAGACTTTACATTGATGGTACTCGGGTATTAATCCATTAAAGTAATCAAAAGAGCTTAAATAAGAATCTGAAGGCTGCAATATATATGTCAATGAACAAGCTGTAAAACTTCCTGAAAAGGTGATTTCAAAGCCATATTGCCCAAGCTTGGCAAATTGCATATTTAATTATTTTGTCAGTCCCTCTTTCTACTCTAATCTTTTGGTGAAATACCTTTAGACATATGAAATCAGTTAAGATAATTAGGGTATGATGGAATTAGGTGTTACTTGATTTTTAAGAAAGATACCATCCTCTGCCTTGGTATAAAATGTGTGCAGACCCCAAAAGCTAGACTGTATTGTAATGTTTTCTTTTCTATAAAGATCAAAGGTCTCCAGCCCCTTTCAAGATGTTTGCAGAATTTGTTTCCTAATTATCCCACATTTACTTATTTGTGTGCTGGGACATCAGAGTTAACTCTTTGATTGTAAAGATGAGATGGGACCTTCATCCAGATGACTGCAGGCCAGCAAAAGCCTTGCATCTCTTAAATTGATTTTTAGATTACCTGGCTTCTCTAATTCCAATGTTCTGGCGCAGTTTAAGGCATGGCAGATGAGGTGTTGTGTTTGCTTTATTTTAATGCCCCAGTCCTCTACAGCAAAGATTTGTTTTTCCTCAGTAAGGGTTTACACCTTCATTAATATCCTTTACAAGTTTACATACTCTTCGTAAGCAATAGCAAACTATTTAGTCTTTGATTTGTCTGGGAGTTGGAACTGTTTTCACCAAACCTTTATGATCTTTCCATGATGTGGTGCCCGAGTTTCTTCAGGAGAAATTTCTATAAAAGTTTTGAAATTAGAATTTTTTGGCTCACTTCATTGACTCTCTTTTCCCCCCATCTAGAGAGATATAAAAGACTGACAGGACACACCAGAAATGTGAAAACAGGCTGTAAGGTTTGCAGTTTCAGTTGTGAAGTTACAAAAATAAAGTTGATTAGAATAGCATGAAATCTATAAAATAAAAAGTAAAACGTTTATAGGGGAAGTCTAATATGAAACATTTTTAAACAATGTGTTTTATTTACTTTTTATACATTTCCTTTCTCATATTCTTTTGAACTTTCTTGAATCTCCTCATATGTTTCCTAATTACATTTGCCTCTGCTGTCTCTATTTTTTCCTTCCTACTGAGGGGGCTGATTTGTTTTACTCGGTTTGTTTGTTTTGTTGTTTGTTTTTTTTTTCTTTGAAAAATCAAGATGCTACGTCAAGGTTTTTTTTTTTTGCGGGAACGTTTGAAACGGGAGCCGCTGGCTGCGGCGGCAGCTATCGGGCAGCCCCGTGAGACGCGGGGCTGCGATGAGGAGCGGGGGGAGCGCGCGTGTGCGCTCGGGGCTGCGGCGGGCAAAGCCTGGGACCCGGCAGCGTCTGGAAACCCTCTCCGCGGAGGTGATCGTTCCTACTATGTGACCCCTTTAAAAAGCAGCTCGGCCAGGGCCGCAGGAAAGGCGAGTTGCTGCTCTCGCCCCGTCCCGCACGATGCAGCTGCCACCGCCGAACGCGATGCGCCTGCCCCTCCGCCCGCACAGAGTGGGGCCGGGGCGCCCGGGGGGGCTGCGGCTCTGGCACCTCGCCTGCGTCACCCGCTGCTCCCGCACAGCTGCTCCCCTCGCTGCGGCTCCGCGCGGGGCGGGGGTTCGCTGCAGTGGCCCGTGCTGCGGGGCGTGCGGTCCCTGCTGGGGTGCTCATCCCGCGCCCGTGGGGAGCGCAGCCCCGCAGCGGGGCAGCCTGGGGTGCCCCCGGGAGCTGCTCGGGGGGAAGGAAATCCCTGTGTGCCGGTTTTGGGAGGGAAACTGCTCAAATGCTGCGTACTGACAAGCATAAGCTTTTTTTCCTCTTCTCAGGAAGCCCCGCTGCCTGTTCGCGGTTCCGCGCAGCACGCTGCGCGCCAGCGCAGGCTCCGCCGAAGCCGAGCGGGGCTCGCTCCGAGCCTGGGAGGAAGAGGAGGGCCCGAGAGCCCAGCCCTCGTGGCCGGCCGTGCCCTGTGCTCCTTCCCTGGCCCCGGCCCCAGCCCCAGCATCACCTGCTGCAGGAGACCCCCAAAGCCTCTCTGTGCCCCCGCCTGCTCTCCCACGACACCCTCCCGCCTCCGCAGCCCGCTGCAGTATTTCCTAATGAGCCGGGTGTGCGATTCATCAGCCTCCCCGGGCATGTGGTGCTCGCCGGGGTCAGAGCCCAGGCCCGGCTCTGGCAGAGCCCCCGTGTGCGCGCAGCCCCGTCGGCCTTAATGGGGCTGCGCGCGGGTGACTTATGTCCTTAAATGCTTTCCTGATTTCGCGGTGCTATTTATTTCTTTGCCATCTTGGCTCCGGTGTGAGGTTACTTATTGTTTCTTTTTCCTCTGCCTTTTAAATTCAGGGAGACTTTCTTCAGAATTCACCACCTTAGTCTTTGCTCTTAAATTTTTTTTTTGTTCAGTTCTTTTTCCTACTATTTATTATTTATTCACATAGGACTCAATTTGTCTCTTTCACTCGCTTTGATAGAAATAGCTTTCTTACAGGTCAGTAATGAGTAAATTTCCTTTTGCCCCCCTGAGAAGTCAAGATTCATTTTAGTATGTTTGTTTGTTGTTATTCTTGACTTCAATAACATCACAGCTGAGTTTTTACATTATGTACCCAGTTCAGGAAGGGGTTGGTGAGAAGTACGTAACTTTTGAAATTACACACGCCTAATATACTTCCCAGATTCTTACAGGCTTCTGCTGAGCTTAAACACTTCAGTCATTAACAAATATTTCAAGTGATGCTTTGGACTAGGAAGTGTATGTCCTGTCTGGGCTAGTCAAAACATTTAAGTTCTTCATCTTCATATGGTTACAGTTCTCAAAAATGCCCAAATGTGAAATGCAAAAGCATCTTAGGTGTTTTAGTGGTAGTCCTGTTACAGTTCAAAAGGCTCTCCTATGCACCTGAGTAAAAATTTTAACTAAACTTGGATTTTTAAGCATCACTTGCCCTGTGCTTCCCCAAGGGGTGCGTGGAGCGGCTGGACACTGCCCTCAGCCATGGCCTCGGGTACCCTGGTGTGGATGAAGCCGGGGCAGTGTCAGACCAAGGCACTGGAGCCAGTCTCATCTCAGAGACTTCTGATCTGAGCTACTCAAGTTCTTCAGAGCCATTTCTTTGTCTTGTTTACTGCAATTTTGCCTTGACATCCCTTCACTGGGAAATAGTAATTAGAAAGAAAAAAGGGGGAGAGAGGAATGAAATACGCAGAGGTTTTACTGAAGAACTTCTGTAAGTTCTGGACTTTCTAACTAAACTTAGGAATTCCTCAGAGACTCAAACTCTGTAGTATTGCCCCGAATAGTGACACAGAGCACGAACTCCCTGGTTCTCTGTGAATGCTGTCTGTCAGACGCCTCTACCGCCTTCCCCTAGGATAGGAGGGGCAGCAGCTCTTTGCTCGCAGGTATCACAAGCGTTTTGACAGAACATGGAGAGCTGGCAATGCAATTGCTTGAACAGCAAAGAGCTTCAACATACATGTGCAATGCTGCTGCTAGGTGGGGATTCTTTTGAAACGCAGAGTTTTCATCTCTGCTAATTACTGTGATGAGCAAAATAGTCCTCTTCAATAAGCATCCATGGGAAAATATAGATACATCTTTGTTCAAGTGCCTTTTAAAAAATAATAAATTCTCAAAATTAAACACTTCAGGCGAATCTATCCTCATTGAAATACCTAAGGTATGTTGTTACTGGTAAGAATTATGTTGAACTTTATTTGTACTTAATTCTAAACAGATTAATAAATGATATTAATTCCATGAAGAATCTTATACAGATGACTTCCTACAAAAGAAAAGGAAAATATGCCATGCGTTATTTTCCCTATCCTTTAGATTGTGTTTGATTGTAATTTATGCTGCAATTTTAGCCAAAGCAGCAATAAATATATCTGAATATATATTAAATTCAATTTATTTGTTAAGCTGGTTAAGCACAACTGTAAAAATCCAAGCATTTACCTTGCAGTGATTAGAGGCAGCGGGCACCTAGAAGGGGAGGCTCGCGATGTGTCCGTGTGCAGCCGAGAAGCAGCCCGTGGAGGATTAGGGTGTGTTAAGTCTCTCTTCAGACAGGTGCACAAACACTTCCCCCTTTTAGGTGCTACCTGCTCTTTACTGGACGTTTATTACAAGTCAATGCAATTTCACAAAGCACCTGCATGCAATAAAAACCTATTACATGTGTGAGGCCTTAAGGAAATTAACGGTTCCTCCCTGGGGATGCATATTTTGTTAAGATGTTTATTACAGATGAAGTGGTCCTGGGGTAAAACATTAACAAGTTGTAGAGTGATAAAAGGAATTTTATCATTTCTCAGTGACATAAATAGGAAGAAACCTTTAACTAAATCTATAAAATTCCTGTTTCCTAATGAATTTGCTTTAACTATTTATTAACTGGATGAACTTGTTCAGGCCACGATTTGTTTTTCTTCTTCCTCACCCCCTCCCTTGCCCCCCTAAAACCCCAAGCAGAAGCAGTCTAGGGTATTGTCTGTTAACTGATGTGAGCTCTGGTACCCAGAGAAGAAACTTTATCTCAGTATCAGTTTTTAAAAAAATCATTGATTTTCCCTTGCAAGTTTAAGGCAGAGCCATAAAACTCAGTTCACTCTTGTAATACTGATTTTAGAGTTAAATACAACCTTAAAATCAGCTACTATAATAATGCAAACTCATACCACTTAAATTACATGTTATATTTTAGAGTTCAGTCCAGCAATTTATTTTTTTACCATTACAAATGCAAATTCTTTTTTTAACACCATATTAACCAAGTTTGCTGTGCACCATTATTAGAGATGAAAGCCTAGAATACTGGCTTTGGACTAAGAATGCTCAATCTAATTGAATTATATGAATGCAGTTAAATGTCTACTTCAGAAAGGCTATATTCACTTTCAAGATTAGTTACTCCAAGAGTTAATGGGCTATTTAAACAACATAGTCCAAGAGCCAAACACAGGTGGGCTGTGTTAATAACTTTATTTAAACCGTTTTTTCCCCTTTTGAGAGGCACAAGCCATCCATTAATGCATTCATTAGAGTTTATGGCGTAGTTCTGCTTTTCTCCTAATGACACTATCCAGACTCAAACTTGCTCAGCTAATTTAGCCCAGCTGCCCTTTGCCTCTCAGCAACAGGTCTCTTGTTCTTTGGTCATGTGTGCTGGAGTGTCATGAGGATTAGTTTTTGGTCATTGCTGCTTTTTGCAATATTGTTTTGTGTATTCTCTGCATCAGAGTTTGCTCTTCCTTCAGATTTTTTGCTGAAAAGTTTGCACGACGCAGCTGTTGGAAAGGGCATGGCGGCACAGAGGCATCGCCGCGCTCGCTGCAGCCCTTGCATTCCAGAGTGATTGAACATAGGGGTTTATTACTTTACTCTGACCAAACAAGCTCACAGGTTTTAATATCCAGCTCTGCTGAAGGCATTTGTGGCAGTTCCTTGCAACTGCCGCATCTAAGCTTTGCCTTGACTTCTCAGTTTTAAATCCGATCCAAAAATGCCTGTTACTGATGTCATTACAGTTGTAAAATACATAACTGAGGACAGAAGTGCCTGTTTCTTCCAGTAGCTACAAGGAGGTAACCTGTATGTGTTTAGTAATGAATTCCCCAGGTACTAATGAACATCACAATGAATAAGAATGACCAATGCGTCACTCGGATATTAACAGCCAGGCTGGATTAGACTCCGCACCATCAGCTGCTGACATTTGCAGGGTTTATTTTGGAATATTTTATCAGTTTGGGCTTGCATGTCTGATGTTCCTAGGAGCTCTGTGTTAGCTGTTGGCTTCCAGTCTGAAAAACCACTTCGGCCTTGTTTGAACAGTGAGAGTTGTCATGACCATTACGAGATACTGGACTAGCCCTGGTCCCGCTCGGGGAGATCATGGGGATGGGTGTTTGCGGATGCTTACTAACAGATGTATTTGAGGGAATAATGCTCAGAACACTCTGTACCTGTACCTAGAGATAAGCAACAGAACTTTAGTGGGAGTACTGTATGCTGGAGATATAACATGTGTTTCTAATTTCTCCTGTATCAACTGGATGAATAATTTCTGCTGATTCCCACTGCAGAATCTCTACACTTGCAAACCACAGTGGTAAGGCGTTTCCCTTTACTAATCTGTAAAGCGGCATGTGCGCTTCTGACACTGGTTAAATAATAATAATTATATACGCTGCCTATTAGATCGCTTTGTGCAGTACCTGGCCCTGAGTGCTGCTGCGAGGTGGGTTCTGCCCTGTCCCCACTGCACTCTGTGGGTTCAGCTGGCACCTGCAGCTGGGCCGGCGTAGGCTGGGCCGGGTGGAGGGAGCTCTGGCAAGACAAACAGCTTGCTAGCCCACCGCCTGAGAGGTGGTAGGCTTCCTTAAGGCTCATCTGACCTTGTGTATTGTCGCCCTGTGTCACAGGCAGCACGCAGCTGCTTCCCAAGGCAGAAGTGCTCGCTGGCTATGCAGCAGCCTCCCAAGAGGAAGAGGGACAGCTTCATACACCTTGGTGACACTGCTGGGCTCAGGGCTGTGCTGCCCTGGGTCGCACAGGGCTTCACAGGATGGCAGCCACCCAAAAGGAGGTAGGGAACTGGCCTGGTGCCCAGACAGCACTGGGACATGTGCAAGGTGGTGTCTGGGACCAATCACGAGGGAAGGATGCTAACACTTGTGCTTTGATGGATGAGGGGAGGAGACGAGTTTGTTCCTATCTGATGTTGTTGAGGATGACTAAAGCTAAAGGCCAGTGTGCAAGAGCACAGACTAAAGAAACGCGTGCCAGGTCCCCTCGAGTCCTATTTAGCGCTCTCCAACCTCTGTCTATCTGTTGTGGCACCAAATAGCTCTTCTGAGACAGGCAAGTGAGTGCCTGACTGCCAAGCATCTCCTGCGATGAATAAGTTTAAGTGGCTGGCGGAAGGAGGCCTGCACAGGGCAGGGGAGGGCAGGAAATGTCACCAGAGAATATCATGAACCTCAAGAGCTGCATGCTGGTGCTTCCATCTGCGTGCACCCATTCCCAGTAAGCCTCATGCCAAGGAATCGAAGTCTTGCCAGCTGTGCTAAATGTGGAGCAAGTGGCAGAGTATTTTGTCTTGTTCCTTTGTCCATCCCAAGAGTGACAAATATTTTCACTTGTGGTGAGAGGCAACCTGGGGCCGAGACCCTGTGGCGAGTCAGGGTGCTAAGGAAGGTGAGGGAAGCACATCGTGCTGGATTACAAGAGCTGCTCGGGTGCAGGCTCTGTAGCCCAGCAGTGTGTGAGCTGGACACAAGCCAGTCTTGCCAAGCGGGAAGCAGGGCAGACTTCGCTCACTTGAGGTGTTTCTGCTCTCTGTGGCTGGTGGAGTGTGAGCATCCATGGGCCTCCTGTGTCCAGCCAGTTATCCAGCGCAGACCACAGCTGGGCCATTGTGGAACCTGAGAGAGCCTAAAGCCCTCCTGTACATTGTGTGCTGCTTCCTACAGCGATGCGGGGGGATGCTCTGTGTGGTACCACGCACCTTTCAGTTCATCAGGGGGCTTCTGGGGCTGCAAAAGTGATGGAGAAGGAGAGGCGGGATTTGGATGTGCATAAATCTCCCTATGTGCTGCCCATATATCACAACCTGTAAACCTGCTCAGGAGGGGAACTTTACCTTAACCACAAACGAACTGAACATTTTCCATACGCCTTTATTGTGGGTGGTCTTAGTTTTGTCTTTGATTTACCGCAATTTTTACTGTTTACTCTGGAGGATGATTTTGTGCTGCTCATAACTCACCACCCCTTTTCATCCTCGGTCCCGGGGCTCCGTCTGCCCGGAGAAACGCCCGCGCGGGCGGCCGCTGTGCACAGGGAGAGATTTGGGTAAAGAAACGGCAACTTTCGCCTTGGTGCGGGACCTGGAGCGGGGGCAGAGCTTTCCCGCAGCGCCTTGTGGCGGGTGTGCGCGGCTGCCCGTGGGGCCGGGCCCCACGCGTGGCCCGGAGCGGCCGCCAGGTGTCAGCGCCGGGGCGGCGGGAGGAGCCGCGGGCGGGGCCCGCCCGGCGCGGGGGCGGAGGAGCCGCGGCTCCCGGTCCCGGCCGACATCGCGGGAGGGAGCGGGCCAGCCCCTCGGGGCCCGGCCCGGGCGGCTCAGGGCTGTGTGCGGGCGCTGTCCTCGTCCCCGCCGGGGCCACCGCTGGCCTCCTGCACTGGGTGGACCCGAGAGCGGGGCCCGTTGTCCGCCCGTTCCTCCAAAACGTGCGCTCAGGTTTCTGCGGGGCCGGAGGCTGAGGGTGCTTTCCCCTTCCCGTGCGCTGCTCGGCTGGCGCGGGGGCAGAGCGGGCTCGCTGGCGCTGCGGTGCAAACCGTCTGAGAGCAGCTGCGGCACAAGCCAGGGTTTGCTACCCTGCCCGGTTAATGAGTTTGTCCGTGTGCAAGGATCCCTGTTTCTAGCGATGAGAAACACGCTGCATAATTTTGCTCCCTTTCAAAAGTGCTGAGAGTTGTGCCAGCACAGACGATGCTGTCAGCGGGAGGATGCGGGTGGGAGGTTTGAAGGTACCAAGCTGCAGTGGTTGAGACCTTAACAACAGCCCCAGCAGTTGCCTCTGAAGCTGCCTTTACAATAGCAGTGCAAGGACTGTTCAGAGATCAGAAATTACTTTATAATTGGCACCACAGACAGACATTCAGCTTGAATGATTGCTTCACTGTGCAGCAATCCCTGCAGCTGGAGAGGGCAAATGAGTGTCTGTGGGACCCACCAGCTGGGGTGGCCTTTCCAAGCTCTCCACCTTCCATTGCGCTGGGCTGTGAGCATCCCTTGACACCAGCCACGTCTGTCCTGCAAGGTTTAACTGCAGTTAATGCTATTAAATGTAGCTATGCTGGTTTGATATTTAGTGTATTTACTGGCGCGGTGCTGGAGAGCTGGCCTCGCTGGAGCGCTCAGTGGCGGGAGAGAAGCCACAGACAGCATGCCTCTGCTGCCCAGTGCCTGCCCGGTGCTCGGGCTTGCTCCTGGGGAGGGGAGGGAACAAACACAGCACAAGGCTTGGCAGGCTCACAAATGGATTTGTCTTTAAAAAAAAAGTTATGAATGAAATTCAGTGCTGCACTTTGCTAGACATTCTGCAGGCAATCATGTCCTCACGTTAATCAATATTCTGAGGTCAGACATGCTGTCTGGTATGTTTGCCTGGCAGTGGGCCTGCTGCTCCCCCTTGCTCGCACAGCTCCTCTACTGCCTGTTGGCTTCCAGGAGGGAAGAGGCAAGTTCTGCGGTGCAGGACACCGGTGTTCGGTGACTCTGGGAGTCTGGTGAGGTTTCCAGCAGTGAGAAATGAGGAGCCAGGCAAGGTCACCTTACAACCACTCATCTGCTGTCCTGCTGCTGAAGTTACTGTTGGCCGCAGCAGCAGTTTCCCGAGTCTCTTGCCTACTTACAGGCAGGTACCACTCCACAGCGAGGAGGGGGCTGTGGGACTGGTCAGGGGTAGGAGGCAGCAAGGGAGCAGCAACCCCAAGGAAAAGTGCAAGGTTGCTGAATGAGCTTGATGCATTTCATGTCCCTTCGCCTCTTCTGCAACGCCTCTGTGTCAATAACCTTGTGCCTAAACCAGCTGCGTTCTCCATGCAGCTATCAGAGCAGCATGCCATGTCTGTTTTTGTGCTAGATGCCTCTGTCCTCACCACAAAGCAGTGAGGAACGTCACACTCTGAAGGGTGGAGGCGAAATTGCAGAGGACCTTGTGAAACGAATCCAAGCAGCAGAGCAGAGCAACAAAACTGAGGGATTAAATAAAGTGCCCTCTGTCCCACTGCAGCCAGGAGCACAGAACTGAGCACTTGGGGTGGGGCATCTGCTCCAGCTGTATCCCAGCAGATGCAGAGATGTGCTCGCCATGCAGCAGCACTGTGTGGGGCTGTGCCATGCTTGCCCCCGCAGGGCACGGGACAGGGAGCGGTGGGCAGGACTGGGGTCTCTTGCTTGTGGGCACTTATTTCAGCAGCAGATGTAAAGACAACTTGGAGCATACCCCAGGAGCCTAAGGAGTCCTGTGGCAGCACTGTTTGAGGAAAAAAACATTGGATGACAATTATAGAAAAGTTTGGGGTTTTTTAGCGTCTCTGCAAGAATTGCATGTTGCAGGCTATGAGTATCATCATGAGGGATTACTGGTAATCCCTTCCCTTTTTCATGGCTTCTTCATTTGATGACTTCTGGCAGACTTTTTTTAATGTAGGCAGTGAGTTTCCTATGTTTTCTGCAATACTCTCGGCACTTTGAATATGAAATTTCACTCTGCAGAAAGAGGAGTTGGGTCCAACAGGCACCTACAACATATCTGGATGGATTGGAGCAGGATGTTGAATTTGTAACATCTTGTGACCCTAATGCTTTCATCTGCAGTAGCAGTGAAAGAGTTAATGCATTAGTTAAAAAGATTTTTAGCATGGGTCTGAACTGAGGCTGACAATCCATTATTCATAACCCCTCAGAAACCTGTAGCCTAATTCTTTTCTCTTTCTGTCGTGATTTACAAAATATTACAACAACTGTAAGCGCTTTACAGTTGGATTTTTATTGCATACTCCAAAGTGAAGAATTATGATCCAGCATTCATGATGAGCAAATGTGTTCTGGTGTTTGTACATCCTTCTCCTCTTCTCTGCCCCCATCTAGGGCTTGCCCCTGCTCAGAGCAGGGAACTTCTGTCGCGTGTAGGAGCGAGCGCTGCCAAAGCAGGTTTGCCATTGCGCTTGTGAGAGGTGGCTGCAGCAGGAGGTACCCACTTTGCCCTTTGACTGGACCCCAAACACCAGGTCAGCCCTGAGCAGTGGTGGATGTGAGCCTTGAGTGTTGCCACCACGTGAGTTGTTTAAGGTAAAAGTCCTGTTCTCACAGAGTGCAGGCTGCTGGGAAGCACAAATCTGGGGACTGGCTGGAGACTGAAAAGCTCCCCCTCCTGCAGCAGCCTGCACTGGAGCACGCTGCCAGCATCCAGCCCCATGCTGGTGTCTGGCAGAGCAGCTGCTCGCTTCTGCTCGGATCAGCTCCTTGAAGATAGCTGGTGAGAACGTCACTGCAGTTACAGTTCAGAACCACCTCCCTCCAAGGGGGCTTGCAGGCACGTTTCTGAGGGCTACTGCGGCAAACGCAGTTAAGGGGTGGTCCATCGTCCAAAAAGCGTTTGGGTGCCTTTGCTGCAGGTCTCCTTGGCTCTGGAAGGACAACTGCAAGGAGATAATTTTTCATTATGGACAAGAGAATTATGAGGTACAAACGAGTGTGCATAAGAAGATTAATAAATTACTTGGGATTAGCTTCAGTGATGGGTAGATCTGCTGTGTGCAGCGTTAGCCTGGCAGGGCAGACAGGATCCTGTGCAGTGTTTGTCACAGATCAGAAACACTAGCCCTTTGACAGATGCCACGTAGATCTTCATTTCCAAATTCACCCATCTGAGAAACATCTGTGTGCTTAGGCTGGCAAATCTCAAGGAATGCTCTGCCAAGCAGTCTGCTTCCGCTTTTATAGCTCTGTAATCCTCGCTTGGGACTCCTCCTCCGAAAAGAACAGAAGTGTGTGCAGCTCTTCAGGAAAACTGTGTAGGTCCAGGAGAAGTCTGCGAGGAAAAGATTCATGGCATGATCAAAAGGCACCCAGGCCTTTTACAGACAGGGCTCAGTAGGTGCTTTAAACAGTTATTTATAACAGCGAGGAGGAGGGGAACAGATTAAAGAGTGAGGGCTGCACTGCGCTGGACTAGGCACAGCCACGGTGTTTGCTTGCTGCTCTTGCACAGCACGATGGCCCCGGTGTCTTGGTAGGGTCGTGCACACACAGAAGCATCGCCTGGTGCAGGACGGTGTGAGCTGTGTACCCATCCCTGTTTGTCACACTGAATCAGAGGGCTTCAGGGCTTGGCTTAGGCATCTGATGTTCAGAGACTGTGGGAATTTCCCTGGAAACCCACCACAAAGTGAGCTCCCTTGCAGAGTTTTCCGTAGTTTGCTGATCCTGGCTATGACACAGCTGCTTTGTGAACAGAGCTGTTAGTGGCTGGCCCCTGGATTGTTAGCCTGGCCTGCAAGTGATCACTCACCTGAAGTACTGAAACCGAGGGGAAACCTCTCTTAGATGTGTCAAATCCTGGTTCCAGCTAGCCCAGTTTACTCAGCCCAGTTTGTGACATCCCAGGGCAGAACATCTTGCTGTCAAGACCTGTGGAGCTCTGAGGCTCTGCTGTAGCCTGCTGCGCTGTCACTTGCACTGTTTGCAAATTGCTGTTTTATTAGTTTGGGAAAAATGTCCCTGCTTCTTTTGCTGATAAGTAGAGGGAAAGGTAAGGGACAGGAGAAAATGGGAGCAAAGAAACAGTGTGGGAAAGTTACACTTGCTCAGTACATGGCTTTGGTCTGCTCAGGATATCCACAAGGAAGGTCTGTGTGGATGCAGCGCAAATGCATCTCACTGGTTTTGTACCTGTTTGATTCAGTTTTCTTCAGCAATGTTTATGCCGCTGAGAGGTTAGACTCGGGCCCCCTCCTGCCAGCAGGACACGCTCTCAGAAATGTCACAGGAGCATTAAGTGTCTAACACTGCTTTGCTCTTAATCTGTTTCTATTTTGTTTCTTCCCTGTGTGCTTTCCCTTTGCCATTAAACTGCACCAAGGAACCCCCTTCAGCTTTATACAGCTTCCCTCAGCGTCCGACCCCAGCCCGCCAGCCAGACCCCCTTGCTCAAGTCTGGTTTTCCCTATGGCCTGGCAGAGAGCAGCGTTCTTGCCAGCGAGCACCACAGCCGTTGCGCAAGAGCACCGAGACAGCTGTTGGACTGGGGCGTTGGCTGTTCCTGAAGAGCAAGGGCAGCTCTCAACACCCACCTCTCCTGCAGCCCTGGGCCCCTGGCTCTGGGAGCAGGCGCTGACCCCATGCTTGCCCAGTGCCTCCGGCCGTGGCACAACCCCTCGGGCAGGGTCCCGGCACAGCCCCGGAGCCGCGGCGATGATGCTCGCATGGAGCGCGCAGGCCTGTGGGGAGGAGGTGTGAGTGGAGGCGCGGGCATCGCTTGCCACGTGCTCTAGAGCAGGTCTGTGATCGTGGCCGGTGTCCCTGCTTTTCCCCCTCCCCTTCACAGCCTGCGGGAGAATTCCCTCAATACCATGTCTTTTCCTTTGTCTTTTTTTCATGTGTGCCTCCACCCCTTTTGGAATCACGGGCTCCTGTGCTAGTTATAAAACAAGACCAGTTTCCCCAGGGGATTTTGAATTTGGAGCAATGCTGGGAAGTCTCTGGATTTTCCACATGCAATCTGCAGCAGTCACAAGGGGTTTTTTATGCTTTTGGTTTTTGTTTTATTTTGAGAGAAACCTTTGGAGAAGTATTAATAGCCTAGGGGCTGCCCCAATTTTTTCCATTTGTGCAGGCAGAAGAATATTGATGGGGAGGGAGAGAGACACCCATGGCACCCTCAGGGCTAAAGATCTTCAGTAGGAAATTGTTGTTTTCAGACAGATGAAAGCAGATCCCTTTCATTTTTTGTGAGTGCACGCAAGGAAAAAAAAGCTGTTCAGGTGTGCTAATACAGTCCCCTTGGATTCAGACTCTGTCTTAGTGGAGCTTGCTCTCAACTAGTTTAAAAATGAGGTGTTAAAGAAGCATTTTGTTTTTAGAAAAGTATCCCCTGAAAATAGGTCCCAGCAGGTTGATGGCACAGCAAGGCTTCCAGCTGTCCCGGGAGGGAGAGGTGAGGACGTGGTGACCGACTGCCTGGGGTCTGGTGCCTCTGAGGGAGAGCAGCGTGGTGCAGCCTGGCTGGGGCCGTGCCCCCTCGCCCACCCTCCCGCCCCAGCACCCTTTGGCCTGGGCGACTTTGCCACGGCACCGGGGAAACCTCACCTAATCCCCTGCCCACATCTGTGCATCTACTGTATGTTCTGTATGTTCTTTTTTTTTTTTCCCTCCTGACAACAAGGAAGGCAGTGTGTTTTCTTAACATTTGAGGGCATGATTTATAAACAACCATTAATGTGCCTTTTAACCTCTTTTTTCATTGTTTAAATTTCAAATTTTTTGGATGCGAACTCCTTAAATCAGTTCAATATGCTCTGAAGGGCTTTGCTAGAATTCAAGTTGAATTGCTTCCAAATGGAAACACTTACAACACCAAAAAAAGCATGTCAGTGATTTTAATTGACTCTCCACTGTGCATGTACGCTTAAATAATTGAAGTGTTTCCAATACTTAGAGATGCCTTGATTTGGCAGTGATTTGGGTATAGGCATAAAAAAAGGCAGAATATAGAAGGATTATGCCTAGGGCTTCACAAGGGATTCACTCCGGATTTAATTGGGATTTCTGTAAAGCTATGTGGAACTTTGGCAATGAAACGGGAAACCAGGTGAGCTCTTGGTGAACCTGTGTGAGTTTTGGTACAACCTGAGTGGCTCTGCGGTTTAGGATGGAAACCAGGCTCAGTTCCCTGATTTCACCTGATCCTTCTGTTGAATTTGGGGGTCTATTTTTAGCTTGATACACAAAATCAAACCTGAGGGCTCTGGATTTCCCTGTTTGGGGGGCCTTTTTGAATGTGGCAGATTGAAACTGGTCATCTGAGGACGGGGCTGCTCATCCCTGGAGGACCTGATGTTCTCTGCTGGCTCCAGCTGCCCCGGGGTTGGCTCCTGCACCAGCACAGCAGGCTAGTGATGTTTCTTCACTGTCATGTGCCAGCTCAGAGCTTGAGCTCTGGTTGCAGACAAGAAAAAGTCCTCAAGAGAACAGAAAAATCACACCTAAACACCATAGAACTGCAAGATTTGCTCTCATGAAGTTTTACTGAAGTGAGTTCCTCTTAATCCTCGTAATATAAAATGTCGTAGCTGTGATTTTTACAGTTGCAATACTACTGGAGTAAGAGAGACAAGGTGTCTTGTCTAAAAGCTGCTTTATTGTGCAATAAAGGCGCTCATCTAGTGCTATCTCACAGGATGGCTGTCTGCTCTCCCTGTCTGGGCTGGCCAGGGTGCTGCCCCTTCCCTCGCCTTCCCACAAAGGCACCTTCCCCTGCATCCCATGTAGAAGGACCTTCCCCAGGGCACGGGGGGCTCTGCGCCCTGCCCCGTGGTCAGCGGAGCACCCTCCCCGTGTACGCACAGCTTGGCAGTGCCCACGGTGACCTGGAGGGTGTCTGGGATGGGGAGCAGACTGCGCTCCTGCCAGAGCAGGATGGGGCATGGTGCAGGGGGTTTTGGGGGGCAGATGGATCCCCCACCCTGCTTGGGGCAGCCGCCTGCCCCAGGGCACGGGAGGAGAGAGCAGACCCCATGTGCCAGCTGGGAATCACCTAGCGAGGGCTTCGTGTGCTGGCTCCCTACTCCTAAATCCACTTGTCACGTTGACAGGCATGGGATTGTCGGCTGCTGCCGAGGACTGGAAGGGGCATGCTGGTGAGTGTAGAGGGTGGCAGGGCTCAGAGACCCCTCACTCCGTAGGCACCCAGACAGGAGAGGGTGCTCCCTATAACAGAGGATTTTCTGTGCTTAGAATAAAACCACTTCAGGTGATTGTTCAGCCGAAAACATTAATTTAACTATTTGCCATAATAAACAAAGTTGTTGGTTTGGGGTTTTTTAAGAGCATTGTGTGGCATTCAGGTAACTTGTGTAGGAATATATATTTTGTCATAGGGGTTCATTACTGTAAAATGTATATTAAGAATTCATTTCTCATTTTAAAATGGGTAGAAAACCTTCATTTTCCCACTATATTTTAAATTTTCTTCTTCTTTTTGGATTCTTGGTAGAGGAAGAGAAACTGAGTCCTTCTTCCCCTTCCTTTTTCTATCTCACTTTTTTCTTTTTCCCTGAGGGAAACTGGGGGGGGGAATCATTTTTCTGTTATTTACTTACTTTTAAAAATTAAAGAAATAGCAGCTCATCTTGCATCTATTTTCTCTTGTTTAAGGCTATTTCACTAGTATGGAAAGGGAGAACTGTGGAAGTGAGATAATGCATGACAATGCAAAGCATACATGACTGCAGCATGCAATGTTGTTTATTTCACTGACAGTAATGTTTTGTTTAAAATCTGAGTGCTTTCTTTCAGTAACTTCCATATAATGATACAATGCTTAAACAACAACAAAACCAAAAACCAAACTTGTAAATCGAAGTCTTAACAACTTCTGCCTGGCCTGCAGAGATAGGAGTCTGAACACTGACGCTGAAATAAGGCAAAAGTGGAATAAAGCGCTCATCTTTGGTAATAAGAGTAATTAAGCTTTTCTGCAGATAACAAAAGACAGGGCAAGGGCTGCCTTCTGGGGAGGTTTCCAGTCAGGACGAGGCATGGGTTTGCCCTCACACAAGCATTACTGTGCAGAAATTGGCAACAGCAAAAGCTCAAGCTAGATTGTCCAAGTTGTCTTTTCTGAGGATGAAACATGGATGCTGAGGGTTTTGTCTTTTCTGCACACTAAAAATTCCTGTGTCCGATTTTAGCACATGGAAATTCGTAGACTTGGCTTCATTGTGCTTGTTTGAACCCCAACCGAAACAGTTTCAAAAACTCCAATTTTTTTTTTCTTTTTTTTTTTTTCTCTAAGACAGGGCAGTGTCTGATGTTCCCCATCTCTGGGCCGGCAGCCCGGGCGTAACGGCAGCCGAGTAGCTACCAGAGCAAATGTCCAAAACTGCTTCCTGGTAGCTTAAGCAATTCGGTTGCATTCCAGCGAGACGTGAAATGCAGCTTGTGTTTTTTTTCTGCTCGTATTTATTAGATATTCCTCTGACCTTTCTTATTTTCCCCGAAGAAGGAAGCTGTGGTTAAGTAGTTCAAACACTGCGAGCACGCTAAAGAAATGCTGAAAACATTCAAAACACATGTATGATCCCGTGTTAGTTTAGGCTCAGTTTGAAACACATTGGGATGCTGCTCAGGGCAGTATCTGGGCCTACGTGTAATCTCCTTGAGTTGTACCCCTGCACATACAGTTTAATGGAAACCGCCTGAAGTCCTCGTGCCCGTGCCTCGTGGCTGGGGGCACACACCCCTCAGGTCTCTCCTCTCAAAGCCCAGCTTCTCCCCGCTGTCGGGAGCAGCGGGTGTCTCAGATGTGGGGCAGTCACTGCGCTTCCTCACCAAATGGCTGTTTCCCCTCCGTGCTGTAACGGCACCTGCACCCTTTGGGTGTCCTGGCTTCTGTTCTCGCTCCATTTTCGCTTGTTGTGAGCACTGGAGACGGGCGCAGGCCAGCCTGGCCAGCCCCAGCTGCAGGTGCTGGAGTTTGCCCAAATGCCGTTGCCAGTTCTGTGATAATTGGTCATGTTTATGATGCCTCGTTTACCACTGTCAGGAGAGCAGCTAGAGCGCTCTGGTCAGAGCAGGGACATCTAGTGTGACTGAACAGAGCTGGGGGGGAAGGGGTTGAGGCCCCCCTGCCCCAGGCCAGGTGGCAAAGTGGGTGCTCCTGGGGGCAGCTCCTGCTATGAGGTGGGCAAGGCGGCAGCTGAGCCACTGGGGCTGCTGTGGGCTTCCCGGGACCCCCAGCCTGCGGCGAGGGGCTGCCCAGGGCTGTGCACCCACACTGGTGGGGAGCGGGTGGCAGGTCACAGCCCGTGCTGCCCGCGTGGCATCCCCAGGGGCAGAGGGTCAATCTGTCCCCGTGCTGAGATCAGGCGTGTGAGACCTGGTGGAAAGGAATTGGCTTCAGGTTACCCCTGAGACTGTAAAAGAGCATCAAAACCATGGCGTACTGCCTCCTTTTTCATGGGCACAGCTAAAAATGCTCAGTATTCAGGGGTGTGGAATTACTGATGTGAAGTCAATGATCTCTGTGGATCTGACATATGCTTGTACATTTAGATGAGAAAGGAAAAGTAGTCAAAGTTTTCTAGGATTTTTAAAAACTTAGTGGGAAATGTATGCAAAGTTTAGTTAGGAACAAAAATGTTATTTTCAAGCTTCATTACAAGCAAACATAGTTCTAGGCTAGGCTGCAGTTCATTACTGACAACAATGACCATGTCAGCCTCCTGCAGGAAGAGTGGAAGCCTGAATCGGTGTTAGAAGGAACCCAAGAGAAAATTGTGTTATTCCTTTATTTAAAAAGGCTGGTTTTACTTTACTGTATCTGTTCCTTTGATTTTAAAAACCTTAGATGTGAAATCCAGATTCCAGACCAAATTCTGCCTGTCTCAACATATTTAATATGACTTTTTTCAATCAGTTTCTAGTATGGCTAGAATAAGCAAAGTCTGGCTCCTAAAGTGTGTTTCCTACACAAAGCCATGCCATCCTCAATGGCGTTGTAGTTTCCTTCTCATCTTATTGCAACACATCTTACAGTCTGGGTGTAGCCTCCCACAACTAGACTGTATGTACAGATCTCACAGATTCACCAGTGCCATCTGAGCACAAGTGACCAGGCAGCAGATGGATTTGCCCCATCATAGCAGATTAAAATATTTATTTCTTGCAGACACATTTTGTATCCTATTTTGAGAGCATGTAATACCTATTTCTAAAGTTTGCGTTGTCTGCATAATGGCATGCATACTACACTCCATGAAACAAAGGCATCCTATAGATTCTTCCATAATTTCTTGCTATAGGGAAGATGATGTAGGCAAGCTGTCCCATAGCAAACATACATATGGATATTTTCCAGACCAAAGTCCCAAACATCACCTGCTCCCAGAGGAATTGGTTCATTAGATTTCGTGGCACATTGGCACAAGTTGTTCAATCTTTTCATGTCCGCAAGGAGTCTGCAAAGCAAACAGTCAGAAAAGCATGCGGGCAGAGAAGCTCATCCCCTGGCATGCAAACTATGCACACAAGGGGAAGATGCAGAGGAAAAAGAAAAAAGCTGGAATTTCCAGTGACTGCGAGGCATGCTGCCCAGAGCACGTCTGACAGGATGAGCGCTCTAATGAAGCACAGAGCACGCAGCCTTGCTTTCTGGGGCTCAGACGGCAACCCCGTCCTCTTACCCAAACACTGGCTGCACATCAGCCTCTGAGGCTACATCATCAGGGTGTCCAAGGCAGAAAAAATTTGAGGGGGTTGCTCTGTTTTATTTCCTGTTGTTCCCTGTGACTTTGTGCATTTCCCCTCTCCCCAGCCCCAAGGTCAGATCGTAACGAGGCCTATGGTGGCCAAAGGGCCCAGTGCAGTCAGGTTGGGGCAGCATCAACCAAACCAGTTAAAGATGCTAACTCTTCTGCAGTCTGGCAAGACAAACTGCAGACAAACAAAGACAAACTTTCTATCAAGCCTCAGAAGGGAATTGCATTTGAAGCCCAAGAACATCCCGCAGGCGTGTGCATGGCAGGAGGCTGTGTTTTCTGCAAGCCTCCCACCCCCGCCAGAGGGACCCTGGCTGTCCTGGGCAGGCGGAAAGCAGCAGGGGGGCAGCCCAAAGCTTTTGCTGTCCCGCCTGCCAGGCATGCCCTCGGCGATTTGCCTGTTCCCTCTTACTGCCTGCTGTACCGAGTAGCTTTTTCCTACAACTTAATTGCCTTCATCCTTCCTGTGCCCTGAGCTTCAAGAACAGAGGAGTAGTCTGAATTTGGCTGGGAATTAATAGATACTAAAGCATCTTTGCTCTAGCTGCTGACATGTTTCCAACCTGGAATAATTAGGAGATATCAAGCATCCTGGAAAGCAGTTGACTCCAGTTAGATTTCCAGCCTGATCTCTGAGCCAAAGGAATTGGATCTAAGACAAGGTGCTGTTGGGGAATGCTTCCTGCATGCTGTATACATGAATGCATCACAAGCACTGATCTTTCAGTAGACATCTTGAAAGTAGCCTCCAATGTATAAAATAATCAAATCCTCTTCCTGTCCCTGTTAAATCCTTCCTGTCTTCTTTGTGCTAGTACCTCTCTTCCAGAGGTCTCTGACACAGTAGGATTTCAGAGGATCCCTTGTGCATGCGCGGTCGGACTGCCTGTGCACGTGTGACCATCTCCTCCATGTCGCCGTGTCGTGGTCCTGCTCTGCCTTTGCGTAGGTGCTGGCTAACTGGGCGAGGGGCTAAGAGGTGTCGGTACGAGCTGTGACCCCACTAGTCCCTGGGTGCTGAAAGACCCCAGGACTGTGCACTGGGTGCTATATCAGTGTTCTGCGTGCTGCATCAGCCTGTGGTGGAGGGAGGAGGCTGCTAACTGTTGCTGAGGTCATTTGCCAAGTTTTGGATAACACTGGTGGCCAGCGCGCACTGCAGCTGCTCAGCTGCAGGAAGCCCCGTGCTTGGTTCTTGTTAGATGGTGGGACCTGTTACACAATCTTGGTACGAGGCCAGGTACTCCGAGCGGGGTGGAGGTGGGTTGTAGGTCACGGCTGAAGGACACAGAGCTCAGGACATTCTCCTTTTCCTTCCTCACGTTGGTGCAGCCCAAGACATGGAAATGTGGAGGCGAGTTTGGTCTCTCCCCAGGTCAGCTGCAGTGTACCTGGAAGCAGCCCATCACACTTCTCACCTTCCAGGTCATGACAAGAAATACAAGTGTTCTGAGACTTCTCTCTGTGTCACACATAGGACATTTGCGTCATGTAATTAGTTGTCCCCGTGGTGCAAATATCCAAGAGGAAATAAATAGTTTTAAAGGTGCATAATGTCTGGGAAGCACGCGCTGTGCTCTGGTCTCTGGGGAGCAGCTTGATTTCCTGAATGCATTTTCAACCTACCACTTCTGACAGATCTCAGTGTTTCTCCAAGCCATTTGCCCATCGGTTACAGAACCCACTTCAAGCCCAAAATAAGGTTACCAATGTTTTCTAGTATTTTTTTATTAACCACCTCCACCATCTTGTAATTTAAAGCACCTGTCCATTTAAATTTTCCTTCTGACCTACTAAATAACCCTGCATGATACATACAATGAAACTAATGGCTTTTGGATGATGTTGTTGAAAACTAGCTTATGAAAAGTGAGTTGAACGAACCACACTGCAGGAAATCCTTTTCATACCCCCTGGAAAACTGAGCTGGAACACCTTTCTGGTTCAACTTATGGGGCTGAATTCTTAAACAATTATCACTCACTTTGCACTTGAAAAATGAGGACTGTCTTGTGATTTCTCAGCATTGCTGGTGTCACTGTGCAGCCCTTCCTGGGGCATTTTGTGAGAAATGCCAGAGGCTTTGCGCACCCGGGTGTGTGGCAAAACCAAGAGCACTTGCCCACCGAAGACACACCCATGCAAAGAGACGATCTGCTGCCTTCTGCTTCACTTACTCTTGTTCTTACAAAAATAGAAGGCTTTGGCTTTTTTCAGGGAGCAATGAGTAGCTTTTCTTCCAGCTGGAGCAAAAGCAGCTCTGTGCTCTTACTGCATGACTGCTGCAGTATCTGTCAATCCTTAAAGCACAGGCTTGGCCACTTCACTGGCAGGGCCCGGGCAGTGCTTCCCGGAGCAGCTGGGTACCGCCAAGGGTCACGGGCGCTAACGCGGCTGCAACGGCTCCTGCGGGTGCTGCAGGGCCCGGAGCTGCTGCGGGGGCAAGGGGTGACCGATGTACAGGGGCAGAACTCCTGTACAGCTACGGACAGTTAGAAATAAGTAATGCCAGAAGTGGGGGTTCTGCAAAAGATTTTTTTTAAACTAATATAATTATTGAAATTGTCAATTCTGATTGGATTTTTACAATTTCCTTTAGAAATTGTATTCCTTGATGTTGTTGCATTTGGGTTTTAAATGTCATTTAAATTAATAATTTAGTGTGAGGAAAAAAGTAATGGGTTTATGCTGAAATTACCCTAATGAAGATTTTCTTCTTTTTGAATTGAAAAAAATGTTTTGACTGAATTCTGGCTGATTCTAAGTGCTATCCAGGACCTTTGCTATAAACCAGCC
This sequence comes from Ardeotis arabs, assembly GCA_011801015.1. Taxonomy (NCBI): domain Eukaryota; kingdom Metazoa; phylum Chordata; class Aves; order Otidiformes; family Otididae; genus Ardeotis; species Ardeotis arabs. Next base: position 24,921 of record JAAGAY010143058.1, on the reverse strand, counting down.
CAGAACAGATTAAGACTTTACATATAGATCAGGTGTAATCTGATGCTTATTTTATACACCTTAGAGAAACTTTCACAGGAGGATTTTTCATTTATTTGTGTTTTTATAGGGAAAATTAGGCACAGGGAGAAGTAGAGATTTGATTTCTTCTGATCCTGAGGAGTTTTACTTGGACTGGGAACCACACTGTATGTGTTCTCTTGAATTGGCTGCACCACATTTCATTTCATTTTCTTATTTGGCCGCTTGCCTTTGCCGTCAGCCCCCGGCAGCGCTGCCTCGAGCAGGAGCGAGGGAGCCCGGGCGCCTGGTCAGCGCGGGCACGGTGCCACCCCTGCCTCTCTGCACCGGCGGGCGCGCTCCTTGGCACCAGGGCGTGCAGGAATTCCTGCGGGAATGGGTGTCATGTGGCTGTATGAGGGTTGGCGTGGGGCAAACCCAGCGCCTTGCTGGATGTGCCCGCTGAGGGTGGCACATGGGAGCAGAGTCACCCTGGGGTGGCCGTGCCCCAGTGCCACACCGTCTGACTCGAGAGAGCATGCGGCTCCTCCCGCAGCACCTGCTGCGAAGGGCACGGGGAAAGCTGCTGTATTCAATCACACAGCTGGGCGCCTTCTGCCAGGCTGCTGGATGGTGACCCCGTGCGCAGCGCCAGCAGCCCCAGGAGGGGCTGTGCGTGCGGCCTCATGCCTGCTCTGCCACCGCGTGCTAGCTAGCCCAGATGAGTTCCTGGCTAGCCAGCCTCACGTTGCTTTGGAAGTCACAGGATGCCAGTGTCCGATTTCCCTGGCAAGTCTGGACCTGCAGAGACAGTGGCTGGGTAACGTGTGTCTGCTGCCCACAAGTGAGCCCTGTAATAATTTTGTCTGTGCAGATACCAGATAGCATCCGTTACCCCGGCTTAGCCCTCCACGAGCTCGGGGACAGTCCCTGGCAGAGCGTCAGAGCCTCATGCCGCTGGAAGGGCTGGGACGGAAAGATTACCAGCGATTCGAGATGAGGGAGGCCCTAGAGTCTGGGGTTTGGTTTTATATTTGGAAGCTATTCTTAGTAATGGTGTAGGATAACACTATCCATAGAGAGCTACAGATTGAGGTTACGTGGTGCTCTGTGGTGGTGTCTGTGGATCGTTAGTGACATCCACTTTTCAATTGAATGCAGTGTGAAATATAGATAAATAAGCCAGAAATTAAGGTGACCATACACAGTGTACTATGCAGGAAAACAGTCAGAATGAGAAGAAAAACAATAATCACTGAAGCACAGAGACTAGCCAAAAGACACCTCAAATTCTCATGCTCCAAGAGAGCTTACGGGGACCATAAGGAACACCCTGGTTGATACTGGGTGACATTGATGGGCTCTTCCCTTTTTAAGCAAGGCCTTTGAACCTCTGATGGCTCCAGCACCTTGAGGTGCACCCTGGGCTCCCCAGCTACCTGTGCGCGCTGCCCCACGGTGTGGCCAAGCAGACCTCGACACCCCAGAGTTTGGGGAGCCAACGACAGGATCCAGCACCTGTGGACAGGTACTGCTGTGCTCCCAACATAAATCTGCTCACGTCTGGCAGAGCATCTTGTGCTCAGATGATGCCCAACATGAGATACCTGGCAGACACCCACAACTGAGGTCACAAAAGCAGGGAGTTTGTTTTTTCATGGAAAGCCACCTCTCCTGACGGCCAGTCAGGCGTTGTTAGCTACATCCTGGTAAGGGCTTGCCACAAGCCTCTGAGATTTGTCATAGTGAGTAAGAAAAAGATAGTTCAAGAGTTAGGTAATGATGTGCACTGAGAATTGGAGACTGCAGAGATAAAAGGCAACTAGTAGCAAAGCAAAAAGACTGACACCACTTAAAAGGGCAGGAGAAGTAAAATGGCTAGACACATCATAGCCTTAATAGGAAACACATGAGAGATGTTGATCAGAGAATGCTGGCAAACAGATGAGGTCTCTGAAAAAAAAAAGAGGGGAAAAAAAAAAGGAGGAAACAGAAAACAAGATGGAAAGATAAAATTTCAAAGCAAGCCCTAAATGGGTAGCAGTTCCAGCTAATAGGAAGGCCTGTAGTGATTTTTGCCAAGTAGTACACAGAGAAGCTGATGATCATTAACATCTTGATAAATTTATTATCAGACAGTTTGGTCCTGTCAATGTCAATTCCTTCCAAGAGAATAGAAGTGGTTTTGTAATGTGAGTAAAAGTAAGTGAATCTCTAAATTAGCCAGTCCTCACTGGTTACATCTTCATATACTAAATATTCAGGAGTTAACAGTACGACAGACATGAGAGCAACCACTACCGGAGTCTGGTCCCTTCGCCTGCCTTCATCTCCTGCATCCCACCACAGGAGTGCCCACCGGCACCTGGCACAGATGGGGAGCCCCGGCGTGAGTCCCCGCTCTGTGCCACAGCTTCCCACCTGCTGCACGGTCTCTAGGAAAAGCTCTTTTTAACATGCCTGCTGTGAAAATGGAGAAAGGGGCAGCGAGGCTCGAGCAGCAGCGAGCTGCAGGCACGTCTGTGGGGCCGGAACGGCTGCAGGGAGAGGCTGGCAGGGCGCAGGGCAGGTTCCTGCTGGGCAGACCCTAGATTTTTGTGTGCTGCCGGCGGGGGTTTAGGCAGTGCAAAAGCTGCATCCCCACAGACCCCACTCAGCAGGGAGGGGAGCCTCTGTGGGCAGAGCCACGGAGCCCTATGGGATTTCAACAGCCCTGTCTGCTCTCTGCCACCATCTGGAGAGCCGCTCTTGCATTTCCCCTGTCGCTTTCTGAAGGATTCGCAGGCTCTAAAACCAGGCTGAAGTTGTTCACAGAGCAGGAGTCACTAACTTGCAGCTCACTGCCAGTAAGACACAAAAAAAAGCCCAGAAATGTCAATGGAAAGGGAGGGGGTGGCTGTTGCACAGGAGGCAGGGCTGCGACAGCGTGCTCTGCACATGGGACACGACACAGTGAAGGCAGCCCTCCAGGGACCGCTCGCTCATTTGCTTTATGGAACTTGATATACCTTGATTTTTTTTAAAAAGTTAATTATTCATGCCTCACACCATGTTTTGCAGTGAGGCTCTGCCACATTCTAAAACTAAAAATAATCTTCTTACATTTTTAATCAGGCTTCGTTATGAATGGCAGATGCTTGAAACTGAAGTGAAAATCATCATCAGTTGTATTTATTGGCTAAATTCCTGCTACACTCAAAGCTTGAGAAAAATCAAACACATTTGACAGCTGGTAGAATGAAAGGAAAGGATAAATCTTACCCTGACAACATACAACATACATCATATTTACCATGAGCTGTTAAACTCAAAGAAACATCAGCCTTCATCCCAATACCGTTACTGCTGTAATGGGGCCCTTGAATTACTGCGTAGTTATCAGGGAGGAGAGGTTTACTCTGCGGATGCTGGGGTGCGCCCGTCGTCCGTGTTTGCGTGGTGCGGCTCTGTCCGGGTGCTGTGGCATGGCTGTGCCTGGCAGGGCGCGGGATGGGCAGGAGTACGCGTCTCGGGCTCCGGCTCCCCGGCAGAGCTGCGGGTGCTGCTGGGCGCTCTGGAGCGGTGCTCCTGGTCTTGCTTGCCAGCGACCCTGCACCTCCAACATGGGGGTGTTGGAGATGCGGAGAGCTCCTGAGCTCCTCGTTAGCTTCTCATTTTGCAACAAGCTACTCTTGTCTGTAGACAAATGCCTAATAAATGTGACCACTTAGAGGCTTCAAGAGCAGAGATGCGTGACCATGCTTGCTGCAGCTCCCACATGTGCGAGACAAACTGCACGAAGCTTCTCGGTTGCGGAGCGCGGGCTGCAGTGGCGGGGGGACAGGAGGGCAAGGGCAGCGGGGGTTGTGCCACTGGGGCAGGGGACACTGCAGCGCCCGGCGGGGACAGCACGCAGCCCGTGCAGCCCTTCTGTAAACAAGGGATGATTGATATCTCTTCAATCAGGGCAGCAAGACGATTTCCCAGTAATTTAAGTACAGAAAGATAAAGTTTCAGCTAACTTGTTAACCTGATTGGTGAGCACTAACTCCAGGGTCACATTTCACCCCCAAATAATTGGGGAATTATGATTTGCATTCATTCCCTCTTCACCTGCGGGTCAGAGGGCTGCTGCATGTCCTACAGCATTTGAACAGCTGTTTTGAGGTAATGGTAATGTTGCGTAGCTCGGAGTCGCTCGGGTAGCTCACATCATAGCGAGTGAGCCTGGCAGGGCGATGCCGCCATCCCACCTAGCGAGCGCGGTGCAGCCGCTGTGGTTATCGCTTATCACAACGAGTTCTGTGCCTCTATAAAACATTTGCTGACTGTCTGTTGATGCATATTTTATGGGCTTGTATTGCTTGAAGACTGGCTGTCTGTGAAATACATTCCTTAAGAGAAAAAATATTCCTAAAGAGAACACTGAATAAAAAAAATATGTCTGAAATAGAAAAGCCTGAGTTACAGAAAAAAATCCTATTTTACTACCAGAGGTTTGCACATTATTATTTGGGTCTGTTTTCACTTGATTTCACACTATGCAAATTTATTAGGTTACTATTAAATATTGGGGTATAATAATTCTGCAAATGAGTGATGTACTGTGTTTATAAAATGATGCTCTATATCTGTAGCAATTCTAAATATCTAAAATTCTAAATATCTACATCTATTACAACTTAAGTATTTAGCTTTCTACTGAATGTAATCAAACTGAAATTCCAGCACCTCTTACAAAATAAAATCTGTCTACAAAGGGCAATAGAAGTGGCTAACCTTATCTAATTCAAAAATGAACTACAACTTTACACTAATAAGAAACAACTCCAGCTTTTCAAGGTAGAAAATATTTTATTTCCCCAAGGATTAGCACTTCTGAGCTTCAGGTGGGATTAGAAGACCCAATACCACTAAAAATCTATGAAAGCGCGTAGCAAAAGGGCATTAGGAGACAAAAGGTTTTGAGCACAGAGGAGGCAGTGTGCCCCCATAGACACCCATGCTGTAGGCGATCTGTGTTCCGAGGAAGCTATGGCAAAGATGGGCTTTTGTCTTGGACTTCCCCTCTGCATCGTCCGTCATGGCCCGTTTCACCCTGCCCCAGTCTCCTCCCCGCATCCCGCTCTGCCCCGTCCCTCCAGCCCCCGTGACAGCCGAGGCCCCTTGCCATGAACGGCTCGCCCGCCCGATCTCCAGCTGGGGATGCAGCGAGGTGGTTCTCGCACACTGCGCTGCATCTGTATGGCCTCAGCTCCCGCTGCCGGCTGGGAAAATACCTTGCCCTCGCTCCTGGTGGTGCCAGGAGCCCTTTGCTTTGCAGCAGCGTGTTCAGCAGAGCAGGGAGGAGAGTCAGCAGAGGAAATGGGTCTACCATGATCAGCAGCACTGTGAGCCCAGTAGCATCCTTCTTCCCAAACTCTTTCCTCTGGCTTAGACCCTGTGTGTCTTTGTCTTGTGAATTCCCCCACCAAATTAATTTTGAACCCCATTTCCTTGCCTCTGCAGTTGCATGGCGCAGAGGGAGCGACCTGCCTTCTGCAGCGACCTGCCAGCCTGCGCTGTCAGCTCCCGTGTCCGCAGGGAGGGACGGGGGTCGGGGAGGCCTGGGGAGCTGTGACAATTGACCGTTCCCTTAAAACCACTTGGAGAACTTATTTCCACAACCTCTGGCAGCTGAAGGCTGCTGTTTTCCCACATCTTTGTGTTCCATGTATATATATATATATATATATATATTTCCCGTGTTACTCACTTGGTTTGCTTCTCAGTCATCTCTGAGCCTCTGCAATAACTAACATGTTTTGCCGGGGTTTCCTGCTCAGACAATTCTCTTTTCTTTGTGAGAGGCAGCGTAGAAATCACTTTAAAGCCTGTTTTAACTAAACTTTTGCTTTTACTCCCTTTGGGATACAGGTGAAGAGTCACATGAGTTAGATTGACCCTATTTAAACATCAGTATGGGCTATGGTAGGCTTCCTCCTGGTCCTGTAACTTCTGCTCGGAGGCAGTGACTTCGTGGCTGACCCTTCCCTGTCCCTGCTGCTGCTTCCCCTCTGGACCTGGGTGGCTGGAGGCCACAGCTGGGAACAGAGGAGGAAGCTCTTCCTGGGCAGCCTGCAGAAAAGATGCCCCCGCCGCCCGGCGTGCTGCTGGACGCTTTGCTGGGGGCTCCGTCAGCACTGTGGGTGCACACAGAACAGCATGCTGTGCTGGAAGCGGGCTTCTGCCAGACGAAGGGAGATTAGGTTGGTGAGAGGAGAACTGTGCTTCCAAACTTCAAAGCGCTCTTTGCCAATTACAAAACCTATTAAGGCCGGTCACTGGGAAGCGTACCGGGGCGGGTTTGTGGCGTGGCCTCTGTGGTGGAGCAGGCAGGGACGCGGGCCGGTGAGGAGCACCGGGTCCTCCTGGGCCGGGAGGGCCTGGAGCAGCCGCATCTCCCTGCCGGGCTCCTTCTGTTTGCAGAGTGGCCCTTTGCACGGAGCCGTAGTGTAGACAATGTGTAAACTGTTGGGAAAGGAGAAAATGATTTTGGGTTGAGCGCTTTGTCTGAACTTTGTCCTTTTCTCAAGCAAAAGAAAATATTATTTCACCCTTTAAAGAGCCACACATAATAAGAGGCAAAATGTCAAGACCAATGTTGATATAAACCCCCAAGGAAAACAAACATCTATGTGGCTTCTCCAAAAGGTCTCACTTCCTCACCCCTCTCCCCTAGTTTAAACAGATTTAGTAACCGAGGAGGAAGGGGGGAGGGAGGGAAGGCTTCTGCTCTGGTCGCTGCTGAAGGTCCTCTGCACGGACCAGGTTCTGCAGCGTCCTCGGTGCAAGGATCCAGCCCTGCACGCAGCACCTGGCGTGGTTTGTGTCTGGGGTGGTAAAATCTCCGTCTATCCTGAGAAAAGCCGGGTGCACGAGGCAGAGGGGAGCAGGGAGCGGGACGTTGTCAGGCTGTTACCTGTTTGGATCTATTGGCTTTTTCAGAGTTACTTGGTGTCAGAGCTGTTGGCAACTGGCACTGAGCAATGAAAATTTGCTTGTGTACCGTCATCCTATTCTTGTGTTCTCTTTAGTAAGAGGTGCGGCGAAGTCTGGGGCAGCACATGCGTGCTGCGTGTTTACAGAGCAAGTGGCTCTTCTGCTCCCACTGTGTATCTTCATGGTTCCCGTTGGCCTCGTCTTTCCCCTGAGCTCCTCACTCCGCAGTGTCCCGAGGCTGCAGAGGGCCAAGTTTCAAATGACATTTGTTCCATTGCTGGGGACAGGTTCACGCTGTTCCAAAGCCATTCAGCAGTTAGCCTGAAATATGAAATTCTCAATGACAATGCTGTTACCAGAGAGCACAGACACAGCAATTCCCACCCGCAGCAGCAATAACTGTCACATGGTGCCACACAAAGTACAAAAATTAATAATTAAAAGCCTTGAACGGGCTTTGGAAGAGCTGTGCTATTATGTGCATCAGAAACAGGATAAATCACAAGCAATTCAGAAGTGTATTCCCAGGTTCACGCATAACCATCACGGTATTTGGAGTCCCTTTGGGAGCAATAAATGACAGAGAGTCCGTATTATAAAAATAAACATGAACTTAAGTGGCAAGGATTCATTTAAACCAAAAGGGAAAAGACTCTATACTTACGCTATCAGTTTAACAGAAGTGGAGCAAGTTTTACCTTGGAGTACGTGCCCAGTGCTAGGAGGAGGGGACCACAGTGGAGGGAAGAGGTCACCAGCGTCTGCTTCTCCTTGGAGCTCTTTGTCCCAGTAAGAACTAGAGTTTTTCTAATGGAACCGTGCAAAATATGAGCCCTCTAAGAGCTGTTCCAAAGTGAAAATAAAAGGTGGAAGGCAGCTGTTTGTGATCCCACTGCACTTTTATTCAGCCTTTTCTTAAATGGGTGACAGTGACCCCCCTGTGTACAGTATTGGGGTTCGTGTCATGGGGTTCAATATCGCCTCTGAAGCCCCAGCGCCGGGAGCCCTCGGGCTATCCGGGACTCCTAGCACTTTAAAATGTGAGGTTGTAGTCCTCGTGCTCACAGCTAAGGGCTGACAGAGCAACTTGTGGTGCTCCGAGAGCAGGAGGGAAGCTCCATTATTTACTGATCTTAACGGTTGTGAGCCACCTGAGAGGATTTTAAGAGCCTGATTTTGAAACTTTTTTCTAAAGAAGGATTTTAGCATTTTGCCCCGAAATGTTCATTCAAGTTCAAATGACAGCAGGCTTTCCCAACCTGACATTCTTTTTTTTTTTTTTTTTTTTTTCCCGTTGGTAAAAACAAGCTGAGAACATCCTGCAGCACAGACCAACAGAACAGCGCTAATCAAGCGATACCACTAGGCCAAAGGTGAAATGCTATCGCCCGCCTGGTCGGTTCGTGCTGGGAGGGGGGCGCGGCTTGGCTCGGGGATCCTTAGCAAAACGGAGAAGGGACTCAGGAGCCAAGAGGCAGACAGAGTGCCAGCACTTGTGAAAGCAGACCTGCATCACAGCCCGGGAAGATAACCCGGAGGCCTGAGCCAACAAGCCTTTCTCTGGCAAACCACCGTGTGCCTGCAACCCATCCCTTTGGTGGGAGCTCTGCCTGGGTGAGGGCTACCGGGTTTGGCCTCATCTGCGCTCTTTGCTGCCCACAGTCACCGCCTTTTCTCAGATCTTAACTGCAGCTTGCCTCTGATGTCAGCTCCTCCTTACAGGCTCTGTTTCAATTAGCTCCCTAAATAAATACAATTCTGATGTGTGCTCTCGTGGTGGGCTATTGAACTGGCTCCAGGACGCTTTTCACCAAACGTTGCAAGAAGCAGCTAACTTTCCTCTGGGTTATCATAGCCTGTAATTCACTTCACACTTCTGATGTGAAAACCCTGCAGGGTAAACATACACAAGCACTTGTCTTTTGCTTGATAGCAGGTTTTTTTTTTTCTAATCTCTTGAAGAATTAACCCTAAAATTATTAGTGATGAAAGACAGAGCATGTCTGGGATGTGTAGCACAGCTCGGCAGCTATGTGCAATCTGCTGGAGCATCAGTAGATGGAGCTAAGTGAGAAAGGAAGGATTTGCGTGTTTTGGGGTTTCTCCCACGGTGCAGGTTAGCTCTTGATTCGACCCGATTAGGAAAAAATCCCTCATTTAGTTCCTGATGCTCTGAAGGTAATATAGGGAATAGTTACGTGTAGCTCTGCCAGCACCATACCCAGTGGAAAACGGTGACTTCTGGAAACAGTGAGGACTTGGAGGCAGTTTAGCCTGAGGGACAAAGTGCACAGGGGAAGGGAAGGAGGATGGTTGTATGACTTTTCTGGGAAGTGAGAGATGAGGAGAGTAATTTGTGAGGGTGGCAACAGGGTTTTGAGCACTGAAACGTTCATTCCTCTTCAGTCAGCCCTGGAAAGTTACTCAGCTGGGCATTAATTATCCTCAGCATCTCAGAGGATGCACTCTTGATGTGACAAGCCTGGGAAGCAGATTCGGAGAGTAGGTGCAGCATCAGTGCCATCAGCCGCTGTCACAGAACTTCCCAGAGAAGCAGTCTTCTCGGCAGCTGTAGCAGGCATACAGGGAAGGTGAAATTCGTCCTCTGCTTGCACAGGCTTGCTCTGGGGACCTCCAGGGGGACAACCTGAGGGTGACAAATGGCAATGCAATGTCTAAGTGTGGACCACACGATTCACCAAGCCGTGGAGTGCTTGGCAAACACATGTTGCAAAAGGCTTAGGGTGTAGGCACGTGAATCTGAAAAATCTTAATACTGCTTGCATCACTCACATGCAAACTTATACTGCAAAGTCATCTGTCACTTTTGTCATATTTTGTGATGTCTGGTAATCTTTTCCAACCCCACGACAGTGATTTTATTTGGCTGTTGCCTTCTCAACAGCACTGTTGTTTTAACATATTGACCATATGAAAACATCAGACAGGAACCCAGGAGGAGCCCCTGATGCTGCTGTGCAAGGCGCAGTACAGAGAACACAGGGATTAAAAAGCAGGAAAAGTATGACTGAGCTCCAGGAATTGTGAAGCCTTTTCTTTTGCTGTATATCAGCACCTGTTACACCAAAATGAAAGGCCACATCCACGCTGACAGCCAGCCTGCTTCATTAAGAAAGACGTCGGAACGGTAGCATTTTGCCCAAGGCATCTTCTAGAACGTGTGCTGGTTTGCTTGTAGCAAAGCGTCTCCATGGTTGTGGGGAAAAAACTTTACTTACCAGGAGAAATGGAAAACCTGTGAAAAAAAACTCAAGTGCTCCCAAAAGTCTCTGGTTTTGGGGCAGGACAGCTGCTAAATGAGCTGATGGTTCAGAGGCTCTGCCGCTCGGGCTTCACTCCCAGCCCAGGGCTGTCCCGCCGGGTGCTGCCTGCGCTGTGCTGCCAGCTCCGCTGACGCCAGAGCTCGGGGCACCGGGGCCGGTGAGAGCTCAGCAAAACCACCTGGAGCCTTGCCCCTGCCGCCCTGATGCCTGTGCTGGGCTGGACATGGCTGAACCCCGGGAGCAGGAGGGCGGCAGAACAGGGCAAGGGCAGAGCAGAGATGACCACGGGCACCCACCTGCCTGTGAGCAACTCCAGCAGTCTGTGTAGGGTGCTGTCACCGGCGCTGACACAGCAAAGGGCAAAGGAGACAGTGCTGAACCCTCCCCACAGTGCAAAGAAACTCTGTTTCTTTGGTTCACGTCTTTAATTATTTTTAGCTCTCGATGATCATTGCTCTATGCAAAGGCTGTTTATTTTGGAAGTTGCTGCATTCTAGTGGTCAGCACACACATCTCCGCCGGCTGGCAAGTTCTCTTGAATGCCCTATGGTGAAAGATAATAAAGAAAAACAAGGTGTAATTTAGTATGGTTCTTTCTGTTTCTGCATTTGTTTTATTTTCAGCATCTGAAGTTTAAAACCTTACCAGGAATACTTTGCATGTAGAGAATAGAGAAAAAAAAATAGCTTAACATTATTCCAAGCTTCCTCTGCTATTATATTCCTCCCTTGCCAGTCTGCGTTTTGGTGTGAGGAGGCCAGCATCGCTCCGCAGGTCAGAAGTCCGAGGGCAGAGGTTGGCAGGCACATCTTAATTCTCACAGAACATGCACCCTTTTACACCTCAGTATACAACCAGGGGTGCCGGCAGATCCAAAAGAGATGAATCGGATGTTTTAAGGAGGTCTAGAGAGTGCTCGAGCTGAAGAGCTTAATGAATTCTGAAAGCAGCGTTTGGGGGGATACACTGGGCCCTGTGGTTGCAGGCGCTCTGCGGGACGAGGAGCGCGGCAGTGGGAGGATGCGCGGGTGCCCCGGGCAGGGCTGAGACCTCGGTGCAGGTGGCGGAGAAGGGCTGGCCGTGCCCCACTCCCCCCCATGCCTCTCCTCCGCGCGCTGAGTCGTTGCAGAGACAGAAATGAATGAGTAAGATCTTTTCATGCTAACAGGTAAAAAACCTGAGGATATTCTATTTCTCTAAAAGTACTCAGAAGGCAAATAAAAAGAGTAGAAGGCTGGGTTTAAGAAGCCCTCTAAAACCCTGGCTGTTTTACAGTCCGTTACGGCAAAGTATGCCTGTAGTGCTCAAATATGAGTCAGTCAATGCAACTGGCAAACAAACCAATGCTTTACAGTTGTAATTATCCAAATGTTCTACACTTAGCATATAAATATTAAATCCTCATAAATAATGTTGTCAGATCTGTTTGATTTCAGCTGTATTGTATTGTTGTTAAATGAAACAAACACTATGTTTAAATTTATTCCCCTTGCAGTTCCATTGTTCAGCCTTTATTTTGATTTCTTTTAAAAGACAGAGAAAAGCACATCCATCCTATACAGCAGGCTACAGCCAAAGTAAAAGCACATCAAATAAGTTTATTTAAACAGACATGCTCATAAAATGTTAACAAGACACCAAATAATTACAGGAAGAGGCTAAAGTCCAACTCTGTATGGAGTCGAAAGATCTGAGCTGTATTTAAGACAGAGATCAAATAAAATATGCATTGACAGTATAACACCAAGTCTTCTATCATCAGTGATGCATCCATTTTTTCAAGGCCAATAAACTTTAATGTGCTAGTGGAGTTGTATCCAAATCACATAAAATGCCCTGCCACAGAACATGCAGAATAGACTAAAATGCAGTTTACAGTTCAAAATATTATCCTATTATGTATTTTTTTTTCTTCCCTCTTCCATTTTGACACTGGGACTAAGTTGCTTACTACATTGCAGTGCTTTAAATGTTAGTATTTTAAATGTTAGTGTTTCTACTGCAGAGAAACGCATGTCCTTATTATTTGCCTACTAATTATCTTCATTTACCTAAATCAGTCCAGAGGCTCTGCTGATCACTTTGGGTCCCACGCAGATTTCTCAGTGGGCAGCTGATGTACCGTGTGCTCCCTTAGTGTCACCTGTGAAGGTCTCTGTTACACGGGATGCCATCCCCAGTACAAGTAGGGAGAGGGCTGAGGTCTCGAGGAGCACGTTACTGCAGGATTTAGGCTGCTTGTGCTGCCTTTCATCCCTGCATGCTGGTTAGCAGCGCTGGTTAATTCTGCTGTTTCCTGGTCTGTACCCTTACTTTAGCTCGGTGGAAGCTTAAGAGCCAAAGACCTGCTTTGCACTTAAGGTCTCTGGGCTCTAAATAAATGGCTTATTTGCTCTTTATTTCCATTTCCTACTTATGGGAGGGGTTAAAGCACTCTCCCCGTAGTCTCCTCCAGCTCCCCTCTCCTATGCAGATGCAGAGCCTGGCAGAGCAGCGCGTGCCCTCAGCCGCGCGGGACGGAGAAGGCCCTGGTGTCTCCCTGCTTGTGGGTGCGCAGGGCCGTGAGGTGCCCGGGGGACCCTGCCGAAGCCAGGAGTGCTCTGCTTGCGCAGGCTGCCCCTGAATGCGGGTGCTGCCTTGGGCCGGGGGCTCCAACTCCTCTCTCTGTCTGTGCTGAATCCGTGTGGGATGCTCGGTGGGGAGAAGCTTGCCTTTTGCCTGGGTACAGGCACCCAGGCAATGCTTTACCTCTGAGGTTAAGAAAGTTTGTTCTTCTTCTGACTGCAGAGAACAACTTAGAAATGTGACCAGAAGGTACCCTCTGCCTTAGCCACGAGGAGTAAAAATAAAGGGTGGTTTAAGATCCCACGCTTTTAAACTGCTCTTATGATATTTCTAAAGCTAATTGATGGATTTTTGAACACCTTGGTTTAGTGATACTGCAGTCAGCTGCCCTTCATTGATGATTTTATGAGGATTATTGAAATGAAGGGCGTGGTGTCCTTGTCTCCACCTGCTGGAGACCGACTGCTCCTGGCCGCACCACGCTGGAGAAATTCCAGTACCATCTGAATTTTGCACATAGTGGTGTCTGTACGTAGGATGGTGACCAGAATGTGTGTGTTGGCAGATGCTCCTTTTCAAGTATTTCACTGTAGTGAAACCAAGGCTGAAATTCAGCCTTTTTTTTTTTTAAAGATGCCTATATGATTCTATATCATTTTAGAATATATAAACAAGCTTCAAATTGTTTTCCCTGGGCACTGACAGGATTAGAATAGCAGTTTCAGAGGTGAAAGGCCTGTAATTAATACAGCATGCCAATCAACTCCCATCAGTGAAGCACATTTCGATAATATTTGTTTTTTTAATGTTAAGCCACGTTATAAACATTTTAGCCATTCACATCTGTCTCTCATAGAGCAATTGTAATGGAAATTAAAATTCTATTTTTTGCAAAGTAATTATATTTTAGAAGTGTGCAGTCCTGCTGGTGGACAGACCATGGGCTTGATCCTCACAGCCGGGACATGGGGGGAGTCTCCTCTGTCCCGCACCAGAGCATTAACGTTCAACTCTTCTCCATCTCTTCTGGCCAGCCAAGCTTGAAAATTCCGAGTCCCACAGGCTTCACAATGGTCTTGCTCCGTTTGAACAGCAGCGTTTTAGTATCTGATCAGTAACTTATACAATCTTATTAATAGCTTATTTTAATACTGTGTCTTACTAATTACCCACACTTTTTCTTAGCATCTTTGATTGCAACGCCTTCTTCCCACACAAAGGCAGGGAAAAGAATCTCTAACCTGAAAGATGTCAGAAACAAAATTTTAAAATACCACACGCTGTCGGGTGAATGATGATAGCCTGAAATCCGCTAATTGAGGCTTCGTGCTTTCGCTGTGCTCTGTGTGAAATTCCTCTGTGTGGTGAGGGGAGTCCGAACGCGTGGGACCCCTAATCCCGTCAATTCCCTGACTTTCACAGCTGAGGAAAACGGGGCGTGAGAGCCCCTTAACCGGCTGGAGTGGCCTCCTGAGCAATCTCGCAGCCTGTCACATAAAACCCGGTGTAACAACATATCAGCGTGTTCGGTCTTCCCCTGCCTTTATGAGCAATGGGTTTATTCCCCGACACCAGTAAAAATTAGGACCCGATGCTCGTGTGCTGTCGGTATTTAAGAATCTGAGACGTGTATCTGTCCCAGCGGCTCCCGGCTCCGCAGCCGGGGATCCCGGGGCTGCCGAGGGTCCCGCACCGCCGGTCGGGAGCTGCCGGGAGGCTCTGCGGGGGAATCGTGCAGGGAGCGCGCGGGCGGCCGACTCTCTCTTGCTTTTCTCCTTTTTTCTCCCCTTTCTTCCGTCGCGCTCCGCGCGGGGCGGTGCGGGTTCTTTCCGCGGCGCAGAGCTCGCCCGCGGCTGCGGGGCCGGGCGGCTGCTCCCGCGCGATACCCGGTCCCTGCAACCGTGCTGCTGCCGCTGGAATCAGAAACGGAAATGTATCTATCGATCATTTTATGTGACGGGCGTCTCGGCGTTGCCTGGGTGGTTTTTTTGTTTTGCTTTGTTTTGTTAAAATCGCTCTCAAACAATGCTGCGGGTTGCGCGGGAGTCTGCCCTCGCTCCGTGCGGAGCGCTGACTGAACAAACCAGACTGTGCCATAAACTGGCTGCCGCAAAGGTGCGGGATCATGGTGTGGGGGTGGTGTGCTGTCCCCCGCGCCCTGGGTGACCGAGCTGCCACCGCACCCCGCCGGCCCCGGCCTCTCCGCCCCCTCCCCGGGGCTGCAGCTCTGTGGCAAACGGGGCTGCTCCGGAGAACGGGGCTGTGGCTGGGGAACACCTTCCCCGTCTGTTACGCGAATGCTGAACTTCGGGAAAAAAAAAATTGGGGAATCCACGGGAAGAGCAAAACCGGGGCCCCACCGCCCTCGCCCCGGCCTCCCTCGTTTTCTCCCCGCGCAGCTGGAAGGCGAAACGGGCCCCGCGGACAGGGTGCGGCCCCCCGAGCCCAGCAGAATGAAAACGGCAAAGTCACCAGAGGAGCGAACCCGCGGCGGGGCCGAGGGCCGCATCGGCTCGCCGGCCATTGCCCCATGGAGCTGCGGTGGCAGCGCCCCCGGCTCGCGAACCCCGCGCCCCAGGAGCAGGGGTCTCTTTTGGGAAGGGGTCGCTCTTCAGGCCGGTGCCGCAGCGGGGTTCACATAACGCCGCGCTCCGAGAGCACCGGCACCGTAAGCTTCGTGGTGCTGGTGGTGCGGGAGGCAGCCACCGGGGTCCCGGGCCGCTGCCAACAAAGCCCAGCCCCGGTGCGGGCGACCAGAGCCCCGGCGCCGCTGGGGGCTGCTCCGGGGCCCGGCCGGCACCCAGCGCGGCGGAGAGAACCGTGGGCGCGCAAGAGAGAGGGGCAAGAAACGGCCGCTCCGTGCGCTTCCCTCTCGTACCGCGCCAGCCTAAGTCCCGCAGCGAGCATTCCCAGCCCGCGCTCCCCGCGACAGCGCAGGTTCGCTAATGCGAACCAGGCAGGAGCGCTCCGCGGCCAGCGGCACCGGTGATTCCCGCGGTTTCTGATGTTTCCCTGTTTTACGCGACCGTTTTCTGTGTGCTCGGCAGAGCCCCGGCAGCCGCGGTAACGCGATCACCTGCCCGGCTGCCTTTTCCGCGCACGGTCCCCATCTTCACGTTACAAGCGTGCTGCAGGCGAAGCCCTCTCCCTCCTCGCCACCCTCGGTGGGTTTCGTTTCTCCCTTCAAGAAGCACCGCTCGGAGCAGCCGCGCCGGGAGAGCAGGGCCCGGCCCATCCCGCACCGCGGAGCCGCCGGGCCCGGGACTCCGGGCGATCGGGAACGGCCCGGGAGGGAGAAGCGTCCCGGTCAGCGGGTCCGGCTGTCCCGGTGCTCCCGGCGGGCGCGGAGCGGGCTGGGCCGGCCCGTTTTTCGGGCGCGGGAGGACGGGGAGCGGCCGCTGTCCGCGCTGCCGTCGGCGCGGCGGGGAAACCTTGGGGCAACGGCGGGGCTGCCCAGCCGCAGGATGAACCGAGCTCCGGTTGTTGGAATGTTGGGATTTTTTTCGCCTTGAAAATCGACTTTTATTTAGATTCTGCGATTAAACGCAGAGAACTGACCCCGCAGCGCGTCAGCGAAGCGGAGGAGCGGCCAGGTCTCCCCGCCCGAGGAGCGGGCCCCCTCCGACCGCAACCAGGTTCCGGCCGCTCGGCACCGCAGCCCACTCGCACCGGGAGCCGGAGCTGCTGCTCGGGGGAGCGGCGGGACCCGGGGACTCCGGGGTTGGGCACCGTGCCCGTCTGGCCCCGTGCCCCCCGCTCGGGCCGCCCCACGCACCTGCCAGCTCGCGGGAGAAAAGCGGGAGGCTCGGGGTCGCCTCGTCCCTTCCCGTCCCGCCGACACACCGCCCCGTGCACGCCTGTGCGGGAAAGGCGGCTCTCCGCAGCGGGTCTCTGCGGGAGCGCGGCCCGGGGAGCTGGCACCTGCCCTGTCCTGGCGCATGGGGGCATCCACCCGGGCACGGCCTCCGCCGCGCCGCCCCAGCCGCTCCCGGGACCGGCGGGGCCCCGCGAGCACCCCTGGGGGCTGCGGAACCCCAAGGGGCCCCGAGGGCGCGGGGGGGGAGCGCAGCCGCCCTCCCCCACTCCCCGGGGCCGGCGGGCCGGTGCGACGGCCTCGCAGATGAAAGGTGCCCCACCGACCCCCCCGCGGGTGCACATGTCAGAGTTCACAGACCTGGCTGCTGCCTTTACAGCGCTGAGCTGTAAAAGAGCGGATATTAAACCGGTATAATGGATCCCGCTCCACGGAGAGGTTAAATTTCCCAGGTATTTGCCCTGAACTGGGAAAAGACCCCCTCACCCCCCGGGCTGGGAAACCCGCCGAGCCGTCGGAGCCTGGCGGGACACCCAGCCCCCAGCCCTGCACCTGGCACCGGCCGCCGCGGGGACGCGGCCCCGTGCCGCTGCCCCCCGGGCTCGGCTCGGCCTGCCCGGCCGCCCCGTCGGGGCCCTGCCTGCGCCTGGCGCGCCCGGAGCCCGGGGAGGCCCAGCCAGTCAGCAGCGGGAGCGCTGCGGTTTGGTCCCAACGGGACCTGGAGCCGGGAGACCCGACCCCGGCGCCCGCCACCGCTGCCCCTGGGCCCCAGCCCCCGGCCGGGGCCGGGACGGGCCGTGCGGCTCCGAGCGGGAGGCTGATGCGGGCAGCGTGGGGCGGCGGAGCGGCCCCGGCGGGGCCCTGGGGCTGGGGCCTGTCCGCGGCTTCCCCGGGCGGGAGAGGGCCCCGAGGTTGCGGGGCGCGGCGCTCGCCGGCGGAGGGGGTGCGGAGCCCGAGTCTGTCTGCAGCGCTGCCCGCAGAAGGAAGATGAAGGCGCATGCAAATACGCGGCGCCTCCTCGCTCGCGCCTTTAATCTTGGTAAATTGGCCCGGGCTGCTCCAGGCCCCCGAAAGGGCGCCCGGCGCGCACCGCACCGCAGCCCCCAGCGCGCCTGCCGCTCCCCGGGCTCCTGGCTGCGCCCCGCCGGCTTGGCGGTGTCCCCCCCGAGAGCTGCAGGAGGGGCGCGGGCCGGTCGCCTCGGGCTGCCTGTCTCAGAGAGACCCCGCGGGATTAAAACACCGGCTCGCTCTTCGCCGCCTTCCACGCGGCGCGGCCTCCCACCGCCGTCTGCGGGCCCGCTGCCCCCGGGATGGCGCAGGGCGTCCTCGGCTCCCGGGCCCTTCGAGGGGCTCCACCGCCCCCGCCGCATCCAGGCGGGCCCCTCGGCGGCGTGAGGCCGCCGGGCGGCGGGGAGCCTCCCCGGCCCGGGGCGCAGCCGATCCGACGGACGGGCCGGTGCCCGGGGGGAGCTGCGGGGGAAGCTCTGCGCGGTTCACGGCAGCGTTTGTCTGCGCCGCTGAGCAGCAGCCCGGTAATTTATTGTTATTGTCATTAGTAACTACACTTTGCGGCTCGCTTACATTTATCCTTCCGAGGGCAGCAGAGCGGGCTGCAGCAGTCCGTGCCGAGCTCCTCCCGGGCGGCAGAACTGCCTGCCCCGCACGGCGGGAGTGCCCCGCCCAGCAGCCCGGCCCATGGGGCGCTGGGGCGGCGGCAGAGGGGCGCGGAGGTCCCGCTCCGTCGGGGCGGCGGGCCGCAAAGCCGTTCAGGGGAGCGCCCGGTACGCGGGGTGAGCTCCGCGGGGCGCCGCAGCCAGGCCGCCCGCCGGCCTCCGTCCCGGTGGCCGCTCCCGCGGGGAACTCGGCCCGCGTCCGCCGTGCAGCCGGGCCGCCGCTCCCCCAGCGCTGCGGGGGGATCTCGCGCAGCGATGCTTCGGCGTCGGCTGGGGCTCGGCGGGGTGGCGAGGGGCAGAGTCCAGCTGTGGGTGCAGAAAAACAGGACACAAGTGAGCCGCTGCCCCGCGGGGCTTGCCCCGCCGCAGACGGAGCCGGAGGCCGGGCCGGGCCGCGCCGGCGGCTCCCCGCGGGGCAGCACCCGGGACGGCAGTCCCGCTCCCGCCGACCCCGCGGGTGCTGCTCGCCCGGCGCGACCCTGCTCCCGGCCCCGCTCCCGGCCCCGCCGCGCCCGCGGAAGCCCCGGCCGTGTCGCCACGCGCCGGCAGGGGGCAGGCTGCGCACGAGGCCCCCGCACCGGGCCGGGGTCGGCAGAGCCGGGCCGGGCCGGGCCGGGCCGTGCGCGCTGCGCGGTCACTGCCTGCCCCGGCCGGGCGCAGCCCTGCACCCGCGAGTCCAGCGGCGCGCCCCGCACCAGCGCGGCAAACACCGCAGCCTTCGGGCATCCCCCCGCGGGGACGCGCCCGCCGCAGCCGGGGAGCGGGCAGAACCGCGCAGAGCCCGCGCTGCCGGGCACACGCAGACGCGCGGGCAGAGACAGGCGGCACACGCACGCAGGCAGCTGGGATGCGCGGACATCCGCGCACCACGACCGCGGACGGCGCGCTCACGGAGAGCAAGTGGGGAGCTCCTCCGTCCTCGCTGTCCCAAGCAGGCACACGCGCAGACACCCAGCAGCGTGGTGCTGTCACGCACGCGTCTGCAGCCCCACGGAGGGGGATCCTGGCCGCGCACCCTCGGCTGAGCTCCCGCCGCGCTCCGCGGGCGGGACAGGCGGACGCGGGGCAGGGACCGGACGCCCGGTCCGACGGAGTGGCCCCGCTGCGGGGCTGAGCGGACCCCCAGCCCCGCGGCCCCGGCCGGCCCGGCCCTGCGGTGTCTGAGCCGGTGCCCCGGGCTGCCCTGCCCCGAGCAGGAAAGGCAGAACTGCGACCGGCCGCGCCGCTCGCTCGGCTCTCGAAATTAAAACACCTCAAAACAAAAAAGATTTGTCTTGCAAATAAATAGAGAATTAGAAGCAAGCCTCGGGGAGGTGGGGTTGCGTTAGTCTTGGTTTGGTTTTATTTCCGTGATGGTTTTGCGCGTGGGTGTTTTAATTGCATTTTGTTTTTCGTTAAAAGCGCTATATAAACCGAATATAACACCTCATCGAATTGTTCTCGGGGAGGAGGCAGGGGTAACAATTCCCCGGCACAGTGTTCGTACACACACACGGCAAGAAGCAACAAATCTTGGGTGAGATATTTGTGAGTAAAAGCCCACGAACAAAGATGGAATTTCTGCTGCGGGTGCGAGGTTGGGATGCTTCCCGCTCCGCTCTCCACCATCCCGCCGTGCAGCGCTGCGTTTTATTTTTTCTTCTTCTTTTTAAACAAGAAGTTACAAAAACTACTGCAGAAAGACGGGCTCTAATTTTCCTCGCAACCACAGAAGATAATTTGACGGAAGCCCTGTGTGATGGAGAACACTGAATCCTTACGCAAAAATAGGAAGGGAACATAAAAAATTAATGTAAACGAGCAGCCATTTCTCTGCTGACTGAACTCTGAAATCTAAGCAGCTTTTATCTTGATCTCAGAATTAAGTAATCATATATTATTTTTTCAGCATTAGCTACAACGGTTTTCAGATTTGTACTGTCCAGAACAAAAACCAAAATAAGCTCTATTACTGAAAACCCTTTCCAAAATATTTAACTAAAACATAATCACGAATTTCTTTCTGAAGTGTTTCTCTACGAAAACGGCATAAAAATAAGGCTTTATCTTAAGACCCAGAAAAAGAAGCATTAAGTAATTCAAGTTAACACTTGTCCCGCTTATTAAATATCAATATTTTGGGAGCATTACAAAATAAACTCCCTTCCTTCGGCAGGGTCACAGCATATCACGGGTCACATTAAGAAACCCCACACAGAATCCTTTCCGGATTTTAATTTCCTCAGATTTAGATTTTTAACGGTATGGAAAAAAAAAACCAAACTAAACCAACAAAACAAAAAACCAAAACAAAAAAAAAACCCAAACCCAAGCCAACCAAAATCCCAAACCCCAAACCGAAAGGAACGGCGGAGCCGCGGGATTTGGGGCGCTGTCGCTCGGCGCGGGGCCCGGCGGTGCCGCTCTCCCCGGCCGGTTTGCGTCCCAACGCGGAATGAAGCGCGGAGGGCCCGGCGCGGCTGCCCCGCACTCGCACGCCGGGGCAGACACGGGCGCTGCACTCGCAGCCTCCGCGCGTTACCTGTCGCATCCGCAGCCCCGCCGCACCCGCGGTCGGCGCGGTTCAGGCCGCGGGCGCGGGGCCGCCGCCGATCGCTCCCGGGCCGTCGCCGCGGGAGGGTCCTGCCCTCCGGCCCGCAGCCCCGCCGCCGCGGTGCGGGGCCGCCCGGCAGCGAAGGGCGGGCGCGTCGCCTCCCCCGCCCGCGGCACGGAGCCGCGGCCCCGCCGCCACCTGCCCGCGGCCCGGCGCGGGACGCGCGCCGCTACCTACCCCGGGCCGGGCCGGGCACCGCCGTCGGGCCGGGCCGAGCGGGGCGCGGGGCGGCCGGGGTCCCGCTCCGCCGCGATCCTCGGCTGCCGCTCTGCCCCCCCGGCCCCGGCCCACGGTGTCGCCGAGCCCGCCCGCCCCGCGCCCCGGGCGCCGCCGCGCTCCGGGGGCGGCGGGGGCCCGGCGGGGCCGGGGCACTATTTGACGTCGAGGAGACGGATCACCGCGGCGCAGCGATACGCCGCGCGCCAATGGAGTTCAAATGTCAGCAAGTTTGAGGAGGGGTGAGGCGCCGGGGGGTGTGTTCCTCCGCCGCGGCCCCTGCTCTAAACGGCGCGGCTCCTCGGGACGCCGCATGGCACAGGGGCTGCCGAGCGCCGGGGAAGCCCCGCCGCCACGCCCGGCCCCGCTCCGCCCGGCCCGGCCCCGGGAGGGCCCTCCGCGGAGGGCGTGGGGCTGCGGCGCCGCCGGTGAGCAGGTGACACCGCGGGCCGCCCCGCGCCCTGTGCGCGGCATGTGCGCGGCCGCGTAGGGCGGGCGGCCCCCATGGGCAGCGGCGTCGGCCGCTCCCTCTGCCCCCCGTCTCCGGCAGCCCGGGCAGAGCCGCTCCTCATGTCTCCCCGATCAAAGTAAAAGCGACGCCCTCCTCCCGGCCGCGCAGCGTCCCCGCGCTCCGCCGGACGCGGGGCTGAGCCGGCCCCGCCGCCCGCCCGCGCCTCGCCCCCGCCCCCC
>JAAGAY010143057.1:0-28700 GCA_011801015.1 Ardeotis arabs | reverse complement strand
GAACAGGTTGCCCAGAGAGGTGGTGGATGCCCCATCCCTGGAAACGTTCAAGGCCAGGCTGGATGGGGCTCTGAGCAACCTGATCTAGTGGGGGATGTCCCTGCTCCTTGCACGGGGGTTGGACTAGATGACCTTTGAAGGTCCCTTCCAACTCTAACCATTCTATGATTCTATGATTCTATGAAATATGCTTTGCTCTACAGTTCTGCCTGGTCCTCCTCTTCCATAAATAAATGCGATGTTCAGTGTCACTCAAAACCCATTTCTCTGGATGAAGACCTTGAAGATTACAGTGCTTTAGAGTCTTTCCTTGTGTAAATGAAATAATTAGGCAGATGTCCTGGAATAGGTGAGTTACAACCTCTTAAATTGCTACCTATTTTGGGAGGGGCACATAGCCTAATATTTTATATCTGCTTAGTGAAGCAAAACACATTCAAGAAATGGACAGCAGTTCTGTGCATATTTCTCTGGTATGAGTTAAAACCAACAAAGTTGCAAAAAGTTCCTGAGGAAATCTGTAAACAGTGTTTGCAGAATATCCTTTATTAGGCTGCTTTATTTGTACTTACATTTCTTCTCTTTCATTAAAAGTAAATTGTGTGTTGTTTGTATCATAAATTTGATTATTTGCAACTCACTCATCTACTTTGCACTTTGTGCATCCTCCCACAGCATGAGCTAAACCAAAGGAAGAGTGTTTTTCAAGACATCAATGTGTAATGGCTCACATCGCAGTATCAGACTGTAACTGCTCTCTTTACTTGGCAATCTGTCACCTCAATGTTGTGTGGCTAATAAAACACAAAATATTTTGCAGCATAAGAAAACTGATCACTCTCTACACAAATGTTACATGCAGATTTTTTACTTATTTGTTTGCTTTCTTTTCTTTTTGGGCAGTCTATTCCTTTCATAATTTTGGCATGGCGCTCCTGAACCTGAAGATGAATGACAGTTTTCTTACCACTTTGTACTGCACTGGAACTCTTAATGTTTCACAAGATTACAGATGAATTAAAAAACAAGTGTACTAATAATTAATGACTCACCTCATACTTTATTTTAGCTATGGTTCTCAAACATGAGGATGTATCAAATGATATGTTGAACAAGATTTTAACTGGGCTTTATACTGCTTTATACTTATTTTTTTCCATAATGTAGTTCCAAGTACATTATGGGGTTTCAGATGTTGGAACCCCGTATTTACTCCCATCGGCTCTCACATCATCACCATACTGTGTTTCTGGAAATTGGGGTTTTTTGCTACCCTCTCACATCATGTAATATTTCAAATAGTGGTACGGTAGTATGAAAAGCTAACTTTTGCTGAGTGACTTGATTCACCATTATAACCATGTCAAAAGTTACAGCTTCATTTTATCAGTATGTTAAAGTGATTTCCCTTGTAATAAATAAAAACATCTCAACCTTTTTTTTTTAAGTTCATCCTGCTGTAATAATTAAATTTAAAATAGAATTGCAGTAATAATTGTTTGCATTAATTATCACACAGTTAGGAGCAGGAAGAGTGGGACACAACATTCTTGAGTGTTTTCCTCTGCCCAAATTTTACCACCTATGACATAGAGGGATTTTTACTCTCTGGGTTGCCTCACCTGCAATGTCATTAATTCATGGCTGGCTAGAGTCAGTGTGTGTTCTCCAGCACCATCTGCAGTTAAAATACAGATATCATTAGGTGCTATCCCCAGGAATTAGCACCAGAGGCCAAAGTTCCTGTCAGGGATATGATATAAACTGTACAAGTCGATGTTAAAGCTTTAGTCACTCTTCAAAGCAGTGAAAGTGTAATTATTGTTGTTCACTTTCCTTCTCCCATAAAATTAAAAGAACAGCATGATATGAGTAACAATTTTCTCCAAGCTGACTTTGTAAATGCAGCCTTTAATTATTAAAACTCCAGGAGTGGTCTATCTAGATTCATCTTTAAAGATAAAGGCTGACTCTCCACTGGAGAGTTTAGGTGAACTGAAGAGAGAAGAGCAGCCAGCAGGGAGCTGATTGCAGGTCCTTGATCTCTGACAGGTAGCCCCCAGGGTATGTTAAGAAGTCACAAGGGCTACTTTTAAAGGTTAGCCCACAGATGTAAGCCCAGCATGCTGCCACAGCCCAGCCCTGACACTTCCCTGTAGCCTCCCGCCTACCTTCCCTTGCACCAGCTAGCAGAAATGCAGCTGGAAACCCAGCAAAGATGAGGGGTGGCTGTGAAGGAACAGTATCATCTTTACATCCTTAATTTTACCCCAGTAGAGATAACCCTGTGGCAAGGGAATTCTTCAGGCAACATCCTCTGCTGCCTCAGAAAGCCAGAACCTATCAGTTCTGTGAGAATCTGCAAGAATTCAATTGAATCTGCAAGAGTTTTACAGCACTGATCTCTCTCCTCAGGAGGAGAAGAAAGGAAATAAAACTGTTCAGTGTGGTCTATGTTTTTAAGGCAAAGACCACAACAGGAAATATTTTCAGTTTACATTTATTTCAATACCACTTCATCTTCATAAGGAAAGATTTCCTCTGGACTCTGCACCGAAGAACTGTTCAAACAAGGCACTGCCACACTCTGGGGCGCTAGAGGTGACAAGTCTTTTCTAGGATGAAACATGAGATGAAGTTCCTGACAGCTGAAGGTCCGAAAACCCCTCACATAACCTGCAGGATGTGTGGCTTGCCATTTTCACCTGACTGTGTGCCAGCTTAAAGACTCTTCTGCCTACACGTCCTTCCCCCCACTTCTGATTTTTAAGAAAATAGGTCATTCAATTTTGGTTTTTACCTTTCTCAGAAAAGCAGGGTGTTATTAGCAAAAAAAAGCTTTCAAAATGGGTTTTACATTTTAAGCCAGCATAGAACAAACAGTGACAAAAATAAGACTGAGAAGCAAAGGTAAGAAAAAGACATATCTATTTACATGCACACACATATATATTGATGCATTTATAAGAAAGGGAGATGTGCCACAGGAGGATGGGCTGTGCTGTCTGCCTCTCTCCTCTGATTAATGGCCTTGGTGTCCCATCCATATGTATCTGCCAGTTCAGTTCTTTAAGTTTTCTGTCACCACTTAACCACTGTTCACCAGCGTGTCAAAAGCTGTTTAGCAGTCACACATGCTTGCACAAGCGTAGTGGGGAGGATACCAATAAATCCATCTGATTTTATTAATTATGTTAGTGGCAGGCTCTAGTCAGAGCAGGGGAGCAGAAAGACTTACTTCAAGGGCCTATAATCAGCCATTTATATGTACAAGGTGTACAGATATTCTTGCTTCAGAGCACAAACAAAGCTGTGACTAATGAAGCTTTGGAAGAACTTTCTTGTACCGGAACTTGATTTCATAATTGCTCAGTATAAAGTCTCTTGCTTTCTTCTCTGAATCATCCTATTTGTGGGCTCCAGCAGAGTATGGCACTTGGTCCAGCTCTGGTCTGAACTGGCTGGAGGTACACTGAGTACCTGACTTCTGCCACCTTGGAGCTCTTACAAAAAGTTTTGCTGATTTACAAAAAAAGGAGAAAATATGGATCAAGAATGGGAATGTAGTTTCTTCATCAATTTATTTTAAATATTAAAATTTAAGTCAGTGTCAAGAAGCAAACTGAGAATGTACACTATGGTCTTGGTGCTTTTTTCCTTTTCTTTATACTAGCTTAAATAAATGAAACAGGATTGTACCATGCTGTGAGCATGGTCTCACTAACTAGTCAGCCAAAAGAAGATAGATATGGCTGTATAGGATCAGACCAAAGATCCAACAAGTTTGTTTTTCTCTCAAATAGTAGCTAGTAATGGACACCTTGGGAAAAATGTAAGAATAGGCAAAGCATATAGTGAAATTTCCTGCATATAGCCGCCCGCAAAAAGCCCCTTTGGGCCTAATGTCACAACAGTGAAATTCAGTTCCACTTTGAACTCATGTACATTACAGCATCCACAATAAATTCCAGAGCTTAACGGTGTGCTGCCAGAAGAATCACCCTTTGCCTGGTTTGAATCTCCTTCTTGCTGCATTCATTCATTGCCTCCTAATTTGTGTCCTGAAGGGGACAGTGAAGAGTCACCCTAGTTTTGCCTTTGCCACTCAGGATTTAATTCCCTCTCCCAGGAGCCTCTTTCCCAGCCCCAGGGGTCTCCATCTCCCCAGTGATTCTTCAAACAGAGGGTATTCCCCACCTTTGGGCAGTTTCATTGTCCTTTCTACCTTTTCCCATTCTGCTCTAGCTCTTTCCACGTGGAAGGAGATGAGAACTGGAAGGAGTATTAAGAAGCTGATGCATCCCAGACATAAGCAGCGGCACTGGGATGACTCAGCTTTGCTCTCTAGACATTTTCAAGTAGTTCTTAATGTCCTGTTTAGCTTTTGGCCACTGCTAGGGTCTGAGCTGACATTTTCATAGAGCTGTTATGCTTCTAAGGTTCCTTTGCAGGGCAGTAATTGAAGGGGAAATTCCAACAGTAACTGTTCAGCAATGGTAGTCTGTAACCAAGGAATGATCTGGCACAGAGGGCAAGGAGGCCCATCAGCAGAAGGGGTTAAAGTAGCGGGAAGCAGGGATGCCAGGGACAGAAGGACTCTCTGCCAGGGAGTGAAGTTTGCAAATGAGATAAGAAATGCTGCAGTATTGTCTTGTAAAAATTGTGGAATATGAGAATTATGGAATATCTGGCTACTTTGGGTAAACAGATCTGGCACTTGGGGATGGACCCCAGGCTGGGTTGATGCACCCCATGCCAACCCACAGGATTTGCGCTGGTGTAAATGTACAAAAGGAATCAGCTCATGCCGCATCTTTGCAGACTGCTTGCAGAACCACTTATGGTGGTAGGACTCTGACCAATGCATTGCTCATTAAATCTATTCATATTTAAGCACAAATGTGTCTTTAATTTGCCTTACGGGGTACAATAAAAATTTCCCAACAAAATCTACATTTCTGAGTCCACCACTGTATGTGGAAAGATTGTTTTTCACATATTCTGTTTGTCTGCTGTTTGTTTGTTTGTCTGTTCCCACTTTCTGTTTGTCTGCACTGACATTGAGCTGCTCGCTCTTTTTTCACTCAGCCAGCATCATGAAATCTTTTTGCAACTCTTCTCCATAAGGCTGATGCAATGTTTCCAGGCTATTTACTAGCCTACAAGGCCCCTTTCGTGTCTCTCTTGCTTACAGCAGACTTTGGTTTCCTCTTTGATTACAGCAACTCTGGACAGGGCACAAAAATTCTTAAGGTAGGGACTAGATGTGAAGTTTTGAAATAACTCAGTCACTGCTTCTCCCAATCTAATTCTAATGGTATCTTTGAATGTCTTACATTCCACTTTAAAAAAACCAAAACAAAACACTACACAATTCTTCAATGTATTTTCCAAATTTTCCAGAGTAAAGTTATACTACGTGAGAAAGACTGACACACCTGTCCTAACAAACATTTGGTTTAAGCACAGTGCCTATCAAACAGATGTAAACATAGCTAACAGATCACCACAAATGATCAGAAGGGATCACCTAAACTTGAAATTATGACTCAGATCATACAGGTTACCACAACTCCTTCAAAAGAGTATTATCTTTATCAGCTCTGTTATAAGTAGAACTCAGTGAGTTGCAAATAAAGTCAAACACATCAGATAGGCATGGGCAAAACTGGGGTCACTTTAGTAGTGAAAAAACTCCGCCAGTTGATTTTTATACTGCTAGAAAGGTGGAGAGGATTACACAATCTGGTTGCATCATTGAAAGTACTGTAAGTGGATAAAACAGCCTGAACCTCTCTCATCTGAGGCTTTCAAGTTCATTTAAAGCCAAAACATCGCATGAATCAGGGACAAGTACAAGCTCAGTGTAGAAATGGCAGCTGAATTAATCTGAATCATGAGCTCTGGTATAACTGGGAGTATCCCATCTCCTAATTTCTTAACACTTAAACCTTGCAGAAGCATGGGCAGAAGAAGGAAATGTAGCCTTCAGATCAACCTATCTGTTAAAACGGAAATGAATTTACTTTTCTCCCCATCTCTATGGCTGACAATGGACTGGGCTTTATGTTCAACCTGCAAAGCTGGGGCTACACAAAATGTTTTCTCCAAGAACCAGATTTGTTTTCCCATTTCTCCTTTTTTTTTTTTCCAAGGGAAAGCAAGATGGCAATTTGTAGTGTTCAAAACAAACTGTGAGTGACAATCACACACCTAGTGCTGGATGCTCACTTATAGAGGAAGCCTGCTTGTTTTTATCTCCCTCCCTGCCCCTAGTGGGACAGATGAATGGAAAAATGAAAGACAAAACAAAAAAAAAGTGAGCAGGCATAATCTTAAAACATCTTCTTCATTCCCAGATCTGAGTTAAGATAATTCCCAGTACTGAGTTCCTGAGATAAATTCTAGTAGGTTTTTCCCTTTTTTCCCTCGCTCTCTGTTACTAAAAGAGGTTAGAACAGATGCAGTCCTGGGGAGGGTAAAAGCCTAGGTCTGCTGGTTCATCTGTTATTGATCACACACTTAAATAATCACTGTCCTGTAAAGGCTCCTGAAGTTCCAATTCACTTACAGCAAGTGCAAAAAAGAAAACCTGGGTAAGAGAAAGCCCATTAAACCTTTCTTCAACAATTTGAAATGAATGCTATTTAGTTCTTAGAAATGCACATTTTTTTACTAGTACATTTTATGAAGTGAAGCCAGAGGTTTTTTATTTTTTCTCCTTGGTACTGCACAAGTAACCAAAGAACATATCTGCACCCAGAAAACCTCTTTCTCTGCCTATAATCAGTATGCCAGCTTTAATTGCTGCTTACTGACTGCCATGCAGTGTTCTTGTTACTTTTCAATAATTTACATAATCACCATAGACATCTGGTACTTTGAAAAGCCTCATGCTGTACAGTGATTTCTTGTTTGCCATCAAAACAAGTTTCCTTATCAGGGAAAACAGTTTCCCCAGTGTTTGCCTTTGTATCCTCAGATGAACAGAAAAGACACCTGAGGTGGCCATAATGACCATGTGATGAATTTCCCTTGTTTTTCTGTTTATTTATGGTAGAATGTTTTTGCACTTGCATTTGCAGGAAAGAAGTAATGGTGGAAGCTGAATGAAAATGGTCTTAAGAATTTACCTGCCTTCTGATGTGTAGAAACTTCTTAATAATTGATTTTAAACCAATCTGATTCTTTTTTATACTTTTTACTTCAGCAAGGTAGATTGGAACCTACAGTAATGAGGTTTCCTGTCCAATATTTCATCAGCCTGATAGTCAAAGACTTCTCTGAGTTCGAGAGGATGGAGAGGAAGAAAGAGAAAACAAGGTATCTCCCAGTTTTATGTGTGAAACAGCTCAGGTTCACAGAAGTACGCTCAAGACAGCACTATATATTGATCAACTCAGTACTACGTATTTCTACAGAAATTCTGGTTTTGTCTTTGAGAGAGAAAAGGAAGAGCAACAGAAACTACTAGGTTTCAAGAAACGAAATGATAACAAATTGTCAAAAGTTTGTTTTCTTTTCAGATAAAAAGAGACTTTGCAGTTTCTCAAGCAGAAGGAGAAACCTCCTGAGTCACTTGATAGAAGTTTTCTCTCTTTAAGTATATATATGAGTTTGATGGAGGTTACATATCTTTACTGTGTTGTATGGACTAGTAGGAAACTAGAAATAAATGAAGGATTCCGGAAGGATGTTGAGCCCAAATGATAACCAAAATTTGAGTTTGGGGGAGGGTATATGCTTGAGGAGGAAGGGAAAATGCAGCTCCCCTTAGGAACTCATAGGGAGAGGTGTATCTGGAGACAAGAGTAACTTTTATTAATGCCCTATTATTCAAGTCCTGATTGTATCAAACATAACAGGCCACTTTATCAGAGCTAGCAATTGTAACAAAGAGTAAATGAGTTAGATTCACATAAAATATCTTCCTATATGCGAATAAGTTAGTGCAGATTTGTTATAATGTCTGAATACTCATAACAAGTAGAACAAGGGACAAAGCACTCCTGCTGTGAAAGGACCATTGAAATAGTCTGCACAAGGAGGGGAAGAAAGCATCCCACTAAATATATTCCCAAGAGTAGATAGATCCTGCAGGTCAGTAACTGATGTCAACAACGGCTGGTGTCAGCAACAGGAATTTGTTTTTTACCACTGTGGGACACCTTTTGAGGACTGAGGAATCCTTGGAGTAGACTGGAGCCACCTGACAAAGTGGGGCAAAAGCATCTTTGCTAACAGACCGGTCAACCTTGTGAGAAGAGCTTTAAACTAGCAATTATGGAGAAGGGAGATCAGCAATAAGGTGAAGAACTGGACAAGCACAGAACAAGCAATGGGTGCAGAGTAATGTAGATAGAACAGTCCGACAGTCCTGGTGATTAGCTGTCCGGGTTGAAGGGGGATCATCTCAAGTCTATGCACATAAATAAGGAAGTGTTGAAAGACCAGCATGATGGGAGCAGCACTCACACACTTTCTGTGAAATCAACACAAGTGGGTGAAATTCTGAAGTGCCTGGAGGCTAACACATGCAACATGGGGAACACGGCTTGGATGGGTTTACCCTGCTCCGTAAACTGGCTGGATGGTCGGGCCCAAAGAGTTGTGGTGAACAAAATCCAGATGATGGCTGATCACAGGTAGTGTTCTCCAGGGCTCAGTATTGGGACCAGTTCTGTCTAATATCTTTACCAATGATCTGGATGAGGGAATTAAGTGCACCCTCAGGGAGTTTGCAGACAACACCAAGTTGGGTGAAAGTGTTGATCTGCTTGAGGGTAGGAAGGCTCTACAGAGGGACCTGGACAGGCTAGATCGATGGGCCAAGGCCAATTGTATGAGGTTCAACAAGGCCAAGTGCCGGGTCCTGCACTTCGGTCACAACAACCCCATGAAAAGCTACAGGCTTGGGGAAGAGTGGCTGGAAAGCTGCCTGCCCAAAAAGGACCTGGGGGTGCTGGTCGATAGCTGGCTGAATATGAGCCAGCAGTATGTCAAGTGGCCAAGATGGTCAACAGCATCCCGGCTTGTATCAGGAACAGTGTGACCAGCAGGAGTAGGGAAGTGATCGTCCCCCTATACTCAGCACTGGTGAGGCCGCATCTCGAATACTGTGTGCAGTTTCAGGTCCCTCAGTACAAGAAAGACATTGAGGTGCTGGAGTGTGTCCAAAGAAGAGCAACAAAGGGTCTAGAGCACAAGTCCTATGAGGAGCAGCTGAGGGAACTGGGATTGTTTAGCCTGGACAAAAAGAGCTTGAGAGGAGACCTTATTGCTTTCTATAACTACCTGAAAGGAGGTTGTAGTGAGGTGGGGGTCAATCTCTTCTTACAAATGACAAGCAACAGGACAAGATGAAATGGCCTCAAGTTGCAGAAGGGGAGGTTTAGATTGGACATTAGGAAAAATTTCTATACTGAAAGGGTTGTCAAGCATTGGAATTGGAACAGGCTGCCCAGGGAAGTGGTTGAGTCACCATCCCTCATCTTCATTCATGACCTGGGTGATGGGACAAAGTGCACCCTCAGCAAGTTTGCAGGTGATACATGACTGGGAGGAGAGGCTGACACACCAGATAGCTGTACTGCCATTCAGAGGGACCTCAACAGGCTGGAGAAATGGGCCAATGGGAACTCCATATTTTTAAACAAAGAGAAAGGCCAAGTCCTACATGTGACAAAGAATAGTGCCATTCACCAGTACTGGTGGGGGGACTGACTGAGTAGAAAGCAGCTTTGTAGAGAAGACCCTGGGGATCTTGGGGAACAACCAGCTGAACAAGACCTATCAATACACTCCTGCAGCAAAGAAAGCCGGCAGCCTCCCGGTTTGCATTAGGAGGTCATTCATCTCTGTTCACTGCTGATGAGACATATCTAGAGTGCTGAGTCCAAGTCTGGGCTCTGAAGTACAAGACAGACATGGACTTCCTGCAGCAAGTCCAGCAAAGGTTCATGAAGATGATTAAAGGATTTGAGTATCTGACATATGAAGACAGGATGAGAAAGCTGGGACTGTTCAGCCTGGAGAAGACAAGGCTCAGAGGCATCTCATCAACTGTGCCTGCTGACAGGATGAGAGGCAATGAGTGCAAAGAAAAACACATTAAATTCTATCTAAATATAAGGAAAAACTTTTCTACTGTGAGAGTGGTCAAGCACTTGGAACAGGCTGCCTAAAGAGGTTGCGGAGTTTGCATTCTCAGAGCTATTCAAAACCTGACTGGATATGGCCCTGAGCAACCTGCTCTAGATGATCCTTCTCTGAGCAGGGGATTGGACTGGAAGATCTCCAGAACTGTCTTCCATCATCAGCTGTTCTGTGAGTCTGTGAATCCTGCATTGCTGCTTACATAACAGTTTTCTAGGAAATCTTCCTTAGCAACTACTCCATCTGAAAATTATCATACATTTTTTGAGTCCTGTGATGCTTTTAATGTCATTATCACAGATGGACCAGGATCAATGGACAGCATAGGGGACAGAGCAGAGACGATGTCTACTTAAAGGCTGGAAAGCATGGATTTCTTTCCTATGACATTCTATACATCAGTCATAAAACAGGGCTAGGAAGAACAAAACAATATGTTCAAAAAATATGTGGTGATAATCTGAGTTAAAATACTGGCACAGTTCAAACATTTTAGAGGGAAAAAAGACAATGAAACAAGTGTTGTTCAACTAAAACACTCATGTTTCTCCCTCCTCCCCACCCTCCAAAAAATCCCCACCCCCCAAAAAACCCACACCCAATGTTTTTCTAGGCTAGAGATATGTGAGAAAGGAATTACAGGCAAAAATCTCTAAATCTATTTTCTATGTATTAACCTTTCCCCCTTCACTTATATGTACATTTTCCACAGATAGTTTTGTAACTCTGGTTTCAAGGGCAGACTTGAAAGGATGTTTGGTCTGATTTGTTATTCTGAACTGATAGGAACTCATTGGATGTGGTTTCACTTTCTGGTTTCCAATTTGTTTTGCAATTCTTTTTGCACCATCTGAGTTTTAAGTTCAAACAAAACAGAATACTTAGAGTTAGATTCCCCTTAAATCACTTTTCCCTACTTTAAGGACAAAATCACTGATTTTTACAGACTTGCATAACATCTATGAACCCATTTAGTTTCACCTCTTAGCAAGCAATGCATTAATTTTGAAAAGAACTCTAAAAATGGACAAAGCTATGGGGATCCTGACCTGACCTAGTGCTGCAGATTAACGTGGTTTTCTTCATTTTACCAGGTTATTTCTGTTGTCGGGAAAGCTTCACTGCGTTGCTAGTCAGGCTGACATAAGCAGATGAAGTGTTGTTAACACTTTTTGTTATGTAAAGCTGAAACACTGATGTTGTAGTTCAGCCGTGATCGCGACCAGACTACGCAGTCTCTCTCTCACTTCCCCCCACCCTCCGAGAGAATAGGGGGAGATAATATAAGAAAAACAGCTCGAGGTTCGAGATAAGGACAGGGATATATCCTTTAAGTTACCATTATGGGCAAAACAGACTGACTTGGGGAAAACTATTCATTTATTACTAAAAAACCAGCAGGATAATGAGACAGAGAACAAAATAACCTCCCCCCACCCTCCCTCTTCCCGGGCTTAACATTATCTGTACTACCTTCCCCCCCAACAAGCGGCACAGAGGGGAAGAGGGAATGGGGGTTGTGGTCAGTTCATCACACATTGTTTTACACCGCTGCTTCGTCGTTGGGGAAAGAACTTCAACGTGGCTCGTTTTTTTCCATGGGGTTCAGTCTCTCCAGAACAGCTGCCCCAGCGGGCCCTCCATGGGTCACAGCCTCCTTCAGGCATCCACCTGCCCCGACATGGGGTCCTCCACAGGCTGCAGGTGGATCTCTGCGGCTCTGTGGACCTCCATGGGCTGCAGAGGAACAACCTGCTCCACCATGGTCATCACCACAGGCTGCAGGGGAATCTTGGCCAGGAGCAGCATTACTCCTCCCCTTCCTTTTTCACTGACCTTGGCATCTGCAGCCGTTCCTCTCACAAGAAAAATTTTTCATAACACGCAAGCAGATGCCTCTCAGGTTCTCTTCATATCTCATCTCCTCTCCACTTCAACTTCTTGCAGCTGGGCCGGGCCGAGTTGGGCCCAGTCAGCTGCCTGGCGGGAGGCCAGAGGGTGAGGCCTGCAAGGTCCACAGGGCTCACACCTCCCCCTCTCTGCCCCTGCTCAGCTTCTTCACATCATCTCTTCTTTTTTTTTTTTCTGTTTTCCCTCTTCTTAAATACATTATTGCAGAGGTGTTATCAGGGAACGTTCTGCTACCAATTGGCTGGGCCTTGGCCAGCAGTGGGTCCGTCCTAGGCCCGACTGAGTCCACTGACAAGGGGAAAACTTCCAGCAGCTTCTTACAGAAACTACCACCGTAGTCCCCCTCACTAAATAAAATCAGAACAACTGATTAAACTAAAAAAAACCCCACGCTTCACACCTTCAGAACTGCTAGTGGAAGTTAGTGTTCCTAAATTTCTTACATTTAGAAATAAGTTACTTGATAGCAAGATATTCTGGGTACAGCTGGATAAATGCAGTCCTGAGCACAGAAAGCATTTCCCACATAGTCAAATACCCTGTGCATTTCCACTGAGACAAATTATTGAGAAAAGGAGGGGGAAAAAAAGTATGAGTTGCTTTTAGTCTGACTCAGGCACTTTAATGGTTGCTGAATAAGCAACTTTTATTAGCTAGGAAATCTCCAGGTATCTCTTCCCCATTGCTCAGGGAAGAGTTTTATTTCTGTTACAAATAACTACAATTATGTCTTGAAATGTCCAAAGGTAGCAATAGTTTTCTCCCAGTGTGTTAAC
This sequence comes from Ardeotis arabs, assembly GCA_011801015.1. NCBI lineage: Eukaryota > Metazoa > Chordata > Aves > Otidiformes > Otididae > Ardeotis > Ardeotis arabs. The sequence continues at coordinate 15,858 of JAAGAY010143057.1, read as the reverse complement.
TATGAACTTTTAAAATTATCGGAGGCCTGAACGAGAGGAGGTGTGGACGACTAACCGCTATCCTGAGTGTTCAGCCTGTCCTGATAGGAGTCATGAATGAGAACAGCAAAGCATTAGTCAAAATGTAATAGTCAGACTGAAAAACCAGACTTATCACCAACACAGAAACACAGGAAAGGAACCCTTAATGACTGAAGTAGATCTAAGAGAAATGTAAGTCTAAATTGCAAAGTTTTTGCAATTGGAATGAAAAAATGTTTACATTAACATACGCAATTTTTTTTCTGTTGAAATCATAGCAGTCAGTTAGATCTCATTTTTTTTTCAGGGTGAGGAAACCTGAACTTGAGAGAAATGTTTCTGTGTAGTGCTCATTTGTTTACAAATTGAAGCAACAGGCTTTTCTCATGGGCTCTCAAAACCAAAGTCTTCTGTGAAAGTGTCAGCCATTCTGCCCTTTATCTTCTCCCTCATGTTCTCTTACCAATGTGTATGACCTCCTTTTTTAGCACCAGGTAGAGCATGGAGGAAGAACACTGGACTGAACAGCGGATCCCAGCCTTCAGGTTGGGGTGGTGAGGAGCTGGCTGGGGAGGAGGAAGGTGGGGAGAGTGATAAGTCTGAACCTGAGGACCCAAGCTGCTTTTACAGACCTGCAAGTCTCCTGCACTGCAGATACTTCAGAAACCTGAAGCCCTGCTGTAACATTTGCTTCTGCAGAATGTGCTTGGTGTGTCCTCACCTTGTCTGGTGGTGCTACTGGCACAGCAGGATTTTTTGGTGGGGTGTTACTGCACAGAGACCTTAGATCTTTTGGGGGAGTCCTTCTGCCAATGGGAATGCTGTCTGCCTGCAAACTCTACCCTCCAAGGGCAAGTTGCATTTCATTATGGTTTGCTATCTATCCAAACTGATGTATAAGAGCATGTAGAATGTGAAGAAAATATAAAACCAAAGATGCTGTGCTTCTTCCCTGACCTGAGGGTCTGATGGAGTTATGTTACTGGTCAGGTCACCCGTGGTGAAAACAGTGTAAGTAGCAATGAGGAGCCTGGTCTCACTTACAGGAACACTGAGATTGGAGCTCAGTAGACCTAGTTGTCAACCGGAAGGTAAAACCGAAAGTCAGCTGGGAGATTTATGAAATGATTGAAAAGATTTTCAAACATATTCAGCAGATGATCTCAGACAAGAGAGCTGTATTAATATGAAAACTGTAAACAGAAGAATACAGTTTTCCATTTGCTGTTGCCACTCAGTGGTAACACATCTGTGAAGGTTCGGATTTACACTACGATAAAGCAGCACGTTAGCAATTAGTCATTGCATTGTCTGGCTGGTTCTGCACCATGTAACTGAAGTATCCTGTAAGATATCTATCTATAAATAACTAGACCTATACAAGGAAATTGATTGCGAGAACAGGGAGAGAGCGGGTAGTGCAGTAGTGCTCTCTGGTGGAAGCAGAGCACGATGTGACAACACAGAATCTATGGTCATGTGAAGTGTTTTCAGTGCAAGGATGATAAAAACAGGAATGTAAGCTGCCAGAAATCGTGTACTTGGCAGAACCACTGAATCTTCTGGACTGTAGATGATAACGGGAGCTGCAAAACAGTTTCAGAGGGGAATGGAGTTTGTGGTTAGCCCAGCATTAGCATACATGGGAGAGGAGAGGGGAACACATCTTCTCTTTTTTTTATTTCTGTTTTCCCCTTCTTAAATAGGTTATCACAGAGGCGTTATCAGCGAACATTCTGCTACCAATTGGCTCGGCCTTGGCCAACAGCGAAGGTGATTATGCCACCAGAAATTAATATTAGTTACCATTTGTATGAAAAAAAAAATCACCATGTACGTCCTTAACAACATTATTTGTGTTCATACAAAGGAATTTAGAAACTGAACTTCTCAATTTATGCAAACAAGATGAATGAAGACGTTGTTTCCTGGAGCTGCAGGAATTGCCTCTTCAGGGCCTGTCTGTTACTCTTGAGAGGTGTCAAACAGCTCTCCATTAAATTATATGATGATTCAAATTGAAATGTATGTTTTCTATATCTTTTCAATGCTATAATTTTCTGTGTATGAACTGAGTTACAGGTAGTGGGTTTGTCTGTTTACCCATCAGTGGCTTTGGAAGTTGCACAGGATTTTTTTTTTTCCTAAATGAACTTAAATTCTAGGCAGACAGATGAAATCCCATTGCAAGATCATTCTGTACTGTGATTCAGATGTTGCCATGTAAATAATCTATTTTTTTTAACTGACTTAATTCTATAAAAGAAGAGGAAATTATTCAAGGAATGTCCTTGAGAAAATGAATGTATTCACTTCTGCAAGTTATTTGCAGAAAAATCAGAGCAAGTTATCCAGTTTAACTTTCCTCTGTATTACCACATGGTGGCCACATAACCCCAGCGATGTGTTTGCTGCTTCAGTAACACTGAGAAACCGTTGCTAATTCCAGTATCTCTTCTCTGTGCATGCCAAACAAAGAGATTTCATCTACACTAAAGTCTTCTGTGCAAATGATCAGGTCCTACAAATTCACTAACATATTCTAAAAACTCCGGTAATATAATTCCTCAAATTATGCAGTCTGATTATTGGACTGGTTATTTAGGCTGAAACTTGTCGTAAACAAAATACTTGAAGTACAAACATAAATGACAGGCTGGAGTGGTAGGCCCATGAAGTTCAACAAGGCCAAGTGCAAGGTCCTGCACATGGGTTGGGGCAATCCCAAGCACAAATACAGGCTGGGAGGAGAATGGACTGACAGCAGCCCTGAGGTGAAGGACTTGGGGGTGCTGGTGGATGAGAAGCTCAGCATGAGCCAGCAATGCACACTTGCAGCTCAGAAAGCCAGTCACATCCTGGGCTGCATCAAAAGAAGCGTGGCCAGCAGGTCAAGGGAGGTGATTCTGCCCCTCTATTCTGCTCTTGTGAGACCCCACCTGGAGTACTGCATCCAGCTCTGGAGCACTGCATCCAGCTCTGGAGCCCCCAACATCAGAAGGACATGGACCAGTTGGAGAGAGTTCAGAGGAGGGCCACAAAAATGATCAGAGGGCTGGAGCACCTCTCCTGTGAGGACAGGCTGAGAGAGTTGGGAGAGCCTGGAGAAGAGGAGGCTCTGGGGAGACCTTATGGCGGTGTTCCAGTACCTAAAGGGGTCTTACAGGAAAGATGGGGAGAAACTTTTCAGCAGGGCCTGTTGTGATAGGATGAGGGGTAATGGTTTAAAAATAGAGGGAGGCAGATTCAGACTGGATATAAGGAAAAGAAATTTTACAATGACAGTGGCGGAACACTGACACAGGTTGCCCAGAGAGGTGGTGGATGTCCCATCCCTGGAAATGTTCAAGGCCAGGTTGGATGGGGCTCTGAGCAACCTGATCTGGTTGGAGATGTCCCTGCTCCTTGCAGGGGGGTTGGGCTGGATGACCTTTGAAGGTCCCTTCCAACCCAAACTATTCTATGATTCTAAATGGATGACAATCGGAAAAAATCTTATAGAAATTTTCAAATTTTTTTTTTCAAGTTCTTCTGAAAATTAGGAAATTCACTGTTATAAACTATGATATTTTAACATTATTTACATTTTACTGTTAATAATGACATGTAACATAAAATCATGAACATTTTAATAACACATTCATTACATCAGTTTCTGTATTGAAATTGATTTACCTTAAAACAAATGCCATGTTTGATTTGTCAAAGCATTTCTACAGAGAACTAAGCTCAAGCCTGGTGCAGGATTACAGTGGGCACACTTTTACCATTACCACAGTGTTTTCCTGTTTCAGTCCTCAGTACAACACTCAGTGCCCCCTCAGCAGCTGGGGATGGCATTCAGGTACTCCAAACATGTCCCACAGGAGCAGGGGCCTGAGGGTTTGATACACATCACCTGCTCCCCTGGGATGCCTGGCAAACACTCAAGAGCCTGATTTCAATCAGTTGTCAAAACATCCATCAAAATTCAGAAAGAATTACATCTAAAGGCCAATTATGGGGAAGTCAGTCTGTCAGACTTTTACCTAGAACCAGTTGGAGATTGTTTTTATTTCCCCCAGGAGTAGTTTGTCATTAGTGAGAAAAAGTCAAAACCTGAACACTTTCCAATGAGCACGCCAAATAATTTATCAAAAATGCTGCCATGGGACCTTGTAAGAATAGTGACCGTACCGCCAGATGTGTCTGTCATCCTCTGTGAGCATGATGCCCTGCAAAATAGGGCTCTAGGTGAGGGAAAAGAACTTGCCGCTAGTTGCTGGCACAAAGAGCTTTCGGGAAAGCTGTCCAGCTTTGTCTTAACCTGTGCAAACTGATGGAGATGATCCAACTTTTACAGGGCTACCTTTTACAGATTCCCAAAGAAAGCTGTAGCCAAACCAATGCCTAACCTGAACTTAACTGGAGGGAATGGCACACAGATTTGACAAGCCAAGACTTCCACGTGGCACAGGCTCACCCCCCCCACTGACCCATGGCCCGTTGCATGGTACATCTGCCCAGATCTGCTAGCAGGGCCCTTCCCATTCCCATTTTGTCCTACAGTTCTTCTGCAGAAAAATACAAGCTTATTATCAGCACTGGCATGGTAGAGTTTTCTTCCTCACTGCAAAGAGGATAAATTCCAGCCTAGGGTAAAGTGGAACATGCGGTGAGCCCAGGTTGCTAGATAAATGAGCAAGCCCAAAGTTCAAGTACCTAGAAAGCCAGCTGGTAGGGACACACTGCTTTCTGTGGACATATTTTTTTTCTGTGTAGAAGCCCATATGTAAGGCAGCACTTTAAAAAACCTGCTGGTAGCTCCTAGGGAGAAGAGATCATGCACAGAACAAATTCCCCAATGGACACAGTTATTCGGTCAAGGGAGAGAGGACAAGAAGCATGCAGCCAGAGTGGGGACACTGTGGACGATTCCTGCCATGTCAGAGAGCCAGATTCACAATTCCAGAAAACATCCCTGAGGGACTATCGCCCCACAGCTTCCCACACCTTCTTTCCAGGATTTCTGCACCAGGCTATAAAGTAATGGGATTTAGAGCCATGAGAAATTCAAGTTCATTCTGAAATGGCTTTGTAATAATGAGCATTGTCTCAGAAAATTGGAATCGCATCTTGCATATTCCTGAGAAAATGCCTTCATTGAGAAGAGATGCATTTCAAGGAAATACCATTATTGTTTCAGGTTGCCCCTTTGTGCGTTCTGTAAATCTTCAAAGTGGTTGTGACTATAATTCATCTGGGCTGTGGGCAGAAGGAGACATTTCTCCCAAGAGAGGGACAGACTCCATGTGTGTGTGGTCCAAGAGAAAGCAGCTTTAATCATGCGCTGAGAGTAATAGGCATTGTACTGTGACTAAATTTACTGTGCTTTCTGGCAGACTCTTTCTGCGGGGAGAAGTGGTGCATTTCAAGCTCTAATCTTTGTTTTGTCTGTAGATTTTCACTTTTTCTATACTAACTTGATACTAAGGGTCTGATCTTCACAAATTGGGGCCCAAAGTCAGCATCTACTTTAGCAGACTCGAGTACCTACCACATGTGCGTCTGAGTGCACATCAGAAGTGACTCACAAAGAGCTGTGGACACGTGGCTCTGCAAAATCCCTTTTTGCTTTCGTGTATGTTGAAGATTTTACACAACTGTAGTTATGTTTCTGAGAATAAGATGTTGGCTGTTTAGTTCGGAGATGCATTTTATTTTCATCTCATTGCCAAAGGTAACTGAAATACTGAAGTACAAGCATGGTGCCAACTGTGTGGTTAAATTGAAGTCCTCAGCTCAGCTTTTCTACAGATTTAATTGGCAAGGCTGCAGTCTTTTCAGATATTTTCAGATTTGGTCATCCTCTTTGTACAAAATTAAGAGAATTAAGGCCAAATCCAAGCATAAAATAACACATAAGACCGTCATTGTCCTCATAGACAAACATGACATGTTTTCCTTCAGTTTGATTTACACCATCACCATTTGGAAGCAGAGTCATTGTTTAGCTGAATGTGCCAAATGTTTTCTACTTAATTACACAATACAACCACAAACTCTTCTAGGAAAAGATTTCTTATTTATTTCTTTAAGTTTATGAGATACTACCAAATAACTAGACATAATTCTGAGAAAAAAAAAAAATCTTGAAGAAGCAGCAAGGATTATAAGCAATGTCAGAAAAAAAGTAGTTGTATGGTTTGTTTTTTTAAAAAATTTATCTGAGGACAAGAAAGAAGGAAGTGCAGAAAACAGGACTGAGGCTTTTTTATTTTAATCACAGTAAGTACAAAAATCTACAGAACAGGGAGATAACACTGTCATGAAGTTGTGTGTCATTTTGTGCTGCAGAGAGCAAGTAAGGGGTGTGAAACACACTTCCTCAGTCTTCCTTTTGTCCATCTGTCTTTCTGCCCTGCTCGCTGTCTGTCACAGCCAGTCCATCCTGTCAGTCTGGAGTTTGGGTTTACTTAGCTCTGAAGAAAAGGTGTCTCATTGTCACAAGGCATAACTAGAGCAAGTAGTTCAGATTCTTTCAAAGGTAGATTATACTTTCATGAATAAAAATATCATCTGCAGTTGTAATATCTCGAGTCATACGTATAATCCTTTAGGGCATAAACTGATCACCAACAGGCTTGACGAAGGAGTGTCTTCAGGCAGTGTATTATTACTAGTGATGAGTGATAAGATGTTATTTTCCATACAGAAGTACTGACTTGCAGTCAAAATGGTCTTTTAATTTATTAGAACAACACAACAAGGAAGAAAAACCTGTAATGTCTTTCCAAGAAAGACAGGCTCTTGTGCACAAAGCAACCACTCAGTATGGACAAGGCAGTGGGCACAGTGCTGGAGTCACTTTTCAGATGGCAGACAGTTTTTAGATTTAGAGGAACATCCTAAAGTAATCTTAAATTTACCACTGAAGAAAGCAAACCTGCTGATCAGAAAAATTAACTCTTTACTCCTCCAAAAATATGCCGTTGAAAATCTCTAGCTTGTACTCTCTGAAGGTTTGGGATGTAGCTCCCTTTGCTCTCCACTGTTTTTACAGTGAGAAAGGCAACTTGACTCCAGTAATTCCTCCTCTCACATTTTGTTTTTTACAGGTTTTGGGGCCTTTGGGGTGAGCAGTTCCACTCCTGACCATCCCATTGCCTCTTGTCAAGCAAAACATCTTCTCAGGTGACTGAGAGCGATTGTCTCCCATTGCAGCTCTTGGCAAGAGGAAAATGGACTTAATGCCAGTCAGAGGCTGCTGAGTGCCCATAACCACTCTGGGGAAGCTGGGTAACAACAGGTAACGCGTGTTTTTTAAAGCAAAAAAAAAAGTGAGCTGCAACAGACTGTGGCGTGGCTACCACCCCAGAAGGATGGGTGGCTAGACATTGCCAGGGAGAGGAGAGTTAACAGTTCTGGTGGTCTCACTGCTTGTAATGGTGGCAGCACGTGTAGGTGTGTCCTCCAGCAGCAAAAAGGGGACAAAGTCTTTGGTCGAGGGTGAAGCAGTGGGAGGTGGCAGAGCAGTTTCTGAGGGTACCCCAAGACAGCACCATGTGTGGGATGAGCTCAAAGCCTGCAGGGGCAGAGCTGACCAGGCCCCCAAAACACAGACACCGCTGTTCAACCTTCCGCAATACCTCTTCTCCTCGTGCAATTCCCTGAAAAAGGGTGTATCATTCAAAGTGTTTTTAAATAGGTTACACATCCTTTGTCGTTATTTTAATTTTAAAACATTCTGCAGAACTAATTATTTTTAATGTTGTTTAAAAAAAAAAGGTGTGGTAGAATATTTTTAACTCTAGCAATTTAAATTGAGAACTCTTATAAAATTACCAACAATCATTTGAATTGCACTCAGAAAGAAATATTTCCTTTTATGACACTAACTCCCTTCTTTATATAATATTTAACCCATGGAGCTGTAAAGGTTATACGAGCTGCATACTTTGGAAGGTTTATTCCTCATCCCACTGTTATGACACACAAATAAGTGACTGAGTAAGTAAGTAAAGCTAAATAAATGAAGCCAGAGAAACACAAGCCAAAGTGAAGTATTGCTTCTTCTTAAGCCTGCCTCATTTGGGGCACTTCTTTGTGAGAATCCTGAAGTAGCTGAAGATCCCTTCAAAGAGAAGCTAGTTATAGAAAACTTATCCCCGGCGCTCATGTGATCAGGTAATGTACTCGATTCACACAAACAGGTAATCCACATTGCTGCACTCTAGACAGTTAAGTGGCTTTAACATAAACTGCAATTGCAGAGGGCTGGAAAGCAGATAAAAGCTTCATTTGTCTTCTGAGCCCCTGCTGAAAATCTGCCCATTATACAGTGCAGACCTGTACAGAGGCTCCTGGTGCCTTTTTGATGTGGGGGATAGCGCGCTTTCAGCGAGGAGTCAACCACTGACGTGCTCCCAGCTCGACTCACCCGCTCCCCATGGCAGGATCAGACCGTGCGCAGGAACTCTGCTCTGTGGCCCAGCGTCAGTGAGCTGCAGCGACTGCTCAGCCGACCTAAAGGCATCACCATGGGAGGACACGTCCCTCAGCTCACAGATAGGGAGAGCAACAAAGGTTTGCTTATGGCTCCCGTGAAAAATAGGTTTTTTGTGTAAGGATATTTATCATCTGCTCATGTCATCATTCCTGGGTTTCTGGTGACAGTTGTGGCATGGACAGCGTACAGAGTCTTTTATCTGTGAATGTTAGCATTTCTTTGAAGACTAAGCATGAAATATATTACAACAAGTTTACTGATAGAAGAGCTGGAATGACTTCATAAGAGGAGAGGATCACAGAAACAGACACATAACTGTTTGTGGCCTCTGTTTAGAAAATAAAGTTATGTTCAAAAGCACAAAACTAAACAATTTTTTTTTTGTTTCAGAGGTCTGAAGTTGAGACTCAGTCCACCCCTTGGTGAAGCCAGCAGGAGTCTTCCCACTGAATTCAATGAGCTTTTCATCCAGCCTCTGCTTGGTCTTAAGTTCCTTGTGATTAAATTTCTTTCTTTCTTTCTTGATAGTGCAGACAAGTTTTGATGAAATCAGCATGCAATACACATCCGTCACACCCTGAGACATGAGCTTCTGAAAGGGATGCAGGTACCCAGAGCCACTTCCCTGTAAGCAGGGACAGTCGTCCTTTCTCCCAGCTGGCTGCGGTGTGAAGTGGTGGGACACTGTCAGTGTCGGCATCTCCACTGCCTCCCGCAGCTTCTCGTGTGCTTATGGTTCAGGAGAAATTTTATATCAAAGCTTGAATTTTTTGCAAGTCTTGTTAATACTTTCTGTTTTCTTTGAATGCTAGATGTTGTAGGGTTAAATAAGTAAACCATCTGATTAACAAAAAACACCAGTCTCGAACCAAGAGTTTTGGATGTATCTTTTAAGCAGTGTGCTACAACCCAATTTGCAATTAACGAATGTCCATTTCACCTAACAAAGCCAAATCTGGCAGTGTGATGTTACATCTAAAAGCAGATACCGGTAGGTCATGGAGATCAGTAAGTGCATGTTCACAATGCAAGTTCTGGGAATTGTCTTATTTTAAAAAATGTTTCCTTTCCACTAGGGGTACTTGTTAACTTTGGGCAATTTGTGCTGCTGCTAATGCTATTAAATATCAAAATTGCATTTCTGAATGATGTTAATTCATTAATTTTCAATTCTGAGAGATTCTGGAAGCGAAAGCCCACGTGGGCTGCATGCCACCAAGATATGCTACTCCAGCTCTGTAGCCTTCAAATCCTTCATAATCTTTTATATTTGCTGGTAAGGGCAGCCCACCCAGCACAAAAAGGCAGGCAAATGATTTTAACAGACAAGCATTGTGTTGACCAAGGTTTCCAGTGTTAAAGTATCCAGAAAGATTTAGACAAATTTTTCCCTATGGTAAAATGCATATGTGAGTTTAAAGATGAAGAGAAATGAAATGTATTATTTATAGCCTGAAATATCCTTAATATTGCACACATGTGTATTTCACTTAATTATTGTTTTGATAAATGCCCACACTGCTAAACACCTAATGTACAACAGGATGTGGTTCCCACTTAAATTAGCAGATGCTGTAGTTTCTGATTGTTAATGATGGATCTGTGTGCCAATAAAAACAACTGATGGATTAGCATGTGTGAGCTACTGAACCTCAGCAAAAGCCCAAACTAATGAGAGAGAGAGAAAAATGCTTCAGGTCACAGTCAGCAGATGGGAACTGGCCAGATGTCTGTCTGGGGCAGGGAAAGCGCAGCATGTATTTAAATATATATATATATGTTTTTATATAACAGCAACCACTGTGAAGTTCAAATACTTGGACTAACCAAATCAATGGTTTTGAAGTTTAGTTATGCAGCTCAGGGACAAAAATAAACAAAACGAGTACATTTCTAAACCTGAAACTTCAGCTATCAGATGACACTGAAATGGCCATTACATGCAATTCAGAACATGAGAAACAAAATGTTGCAAGTCAGATGAAAGCTGCATTAGGTGATTTTGGCAACATATGATGCCATCTGTGAGCAGTTGAAAAAAAAGTTGCCTTTTAATTTTCTCTTATGTTTTTACGAAGCAAGATATAGTATAAAATGTGACGTCTAAACAACACTTTTTTCAAAACTCTGACACATGCAAACAAATGGAGAATATTAGTTACAAAAGATGAAATTGTGCCATTTCCAGTAAAGAAACAAGTTATAGAGTTGCTTATTAAAAGTTAAGCTAGCTAATTTCCTAAACATGCAGGCATTAAACGTATGATTGAAAATGTCAGGATTTTTTAATCATGTTCTATTGCAAAATTACACATATTGTGTGTCTCTGAGTAAAATAAATAAAACCTCCTTATTTTTTACTGAAAAAATCTTCTACCCAGGTTCAGCAACCTGGTCCCGCTGCCTCTGAGAGATTTATTCATCAGTTAAAAGATACGCAGGTGCTTAAGTGCCTGACTGGACTGGGGCCTATAAGACAAAATTCATTAGAAGTTGAAATGCAATTTGTTCACGGATTGAAGCAATCTGAGCATTTCATTTGACTCCTCTATAAATGGAATTTCCCTGTATGCAGTTCACAGCAAGCGTATTTTTCCACAGGGATCTGATCCAGACCTCACCGGAGTCAGGATCAGATCTGTCCCCAGCTGCGCGCAGGGTATGTTTGCCTGCCAGCAGCACCAGCTCTGTGTGTCCCCCTAAGTCAGTGTGTTCTTGGCTGATGGGTGCTTCACTGTTACATTGAGGGAGTCATAGTACTCAGAAAGGAAGTTGCCATGAGGGGGCTTATAAGAAAGATGGGGAGAAACTCTTTAGCAGAGTCTGTTGTGATAGGACGAGGGGTAGGTAATGGTTTAAAATAAAGGGGGGGTAGATTCAGACTGGACATAAGGAAGAAATTTTTTACGATGAGGGTGGTGAAACACTGGAACAGGTTGCCCAGAGAGGTGGTAGATGTCCCATCCCTGGAAACATTCAAAGCTAGGTTGGATGAGGCTCTGAGCAACCTGATCTGGAGATGTCCCTGCTCCTTGCAGGGGGGTGGGACTAGATGACCTTTGAAGGTCCCTTCCAACCCAAACTATTCTATGATTCTATGAGGAAAACAGTTGTGTCATGTTTTTTGATGTCAACATTAAGCAGGAAATACAGGAATTGTATTTGCAGAAACCTGCCCTAAACCCTTAGGACATTTGAGTGCAGAAAGGCCACAGCAAGGGCAAGATGCAGCAGGAGACAAATGGGGGCATTTTTGCCAAAACTTCGCCTCTTGCGGTTGTACCTGGAAAATGGAAGTGGCAAGAAAATGATGATATCGAGTAGGGACAGTGCTGGAGGGCAAGGGGAAGGAGGAAAATGGGAGATACCTGACTGCCAATGTCTTCCTTGGCTGGTGCGAACAACGTTGGATGCAGTATGACACAGACGCATCCACACTGGAGGAAGAAGATTGTTGTCAGACAAACACTAACTTCTTTGGCTTTTCTCCTGCCTTCACACCCTCTTTGTCCAGGGAACAACCTTGTTATTCAAGAGCTACAGCTAAGACAGCTGTAAGACAGGAGCCTGTATATTGTCTTTCAAAAAGTTTCAGGAAAAAAACACCCCATGAATCCTATAGCATCTGTCACAGTGTGTGTGCTTTGTATCATGCATGATATTGTGTCTAAAACATACATCACTCACTCATTAAAATGTCGGAAAGAAAGGTAGAGGTTATTCAAGCACAACAGAGCTCCTGTTCGATGGTTTGACTGAACAACAATAGAAATCTGCACCTGCACAAGTTTCTGCCAAAACTGATCTCACACAACTGTTGATCTTGATTAAATTCATTAGGCTGAGAGAGATGAATTTCTATACATCTTATTGTGCATGTTTTATGGGTTATGCTCCTGGGTGGAATATAAGGTGGTTTTTGTTCAGAAGACAGTAGGAAAATCATGCTGAGACCCAGGCCTGCTTTAGAATTCAACAGATTCAGCAAAAACTTTGGCCAGGACTTATTTTGGACTTCAGTAAAACTCTATTATTGGAGTTTCCGTAAGTTTAAAGGAACTGTCTGAGAGTTTGTATATATTATAAATCCTATTCTGTACAGATTTTGCCTGCAGTAGCAAAGCAGCAACATTTTTCAACGATTCTGGCTTAAGTTATAAAGCTCTATCCTGGAGCGGTGAAATTAGAAAAATATTTTACAAAACCAGAACATAGGTCACATATTTGCAATATCTTTCTTTAACTTTAGCTCTCTTTGAAATAAGTTTTATGTCACAGCTGCACAGCACACATTGACTGGTTGCATCCAAAATATGGAAAGTAAATCACAGGTTTGGCCACATATTAGATAACATAAGGAAAACCAGCAGACTTTCCTTGCTGATACTTATTCCTCCCTTCTACCTGTGCTGTAGGGATGTGTCTTTGTATACATATATACAAACATACAGAAACACACACATCTAATTTCTGCCTTTTCACTTTCCTTTGATTTACTGTCATACAAACAAAAGGCTTGAGACCTGATTATAATCTGACTAAGTTAATCAGGCTGTTTATGTCTGTAATTAATCAATGTTGCATGTAAAGGCTCACAACCTGCCCCAAGGTACATAATTTACCCTTGCCTTTCACTTTGGATTTTCATTTGCATCAGTACAAAGGGAGCGCAAACACATGCGCTGCTGCATTCTCCGTTCACTCTTTACTCATTTTGTGCAGAGGTATATGACAATCAAAATCTGTGGTCAGTAAAATAATGAAACTGAAATAATATAGCAGCATAAGGAATTTGATGTTGTCTGATGTGAAATGTGATGGTGGCTTTGCTGGTGTCCTGGTGAACAGAACCCCTGTCCTTCCAAGCTTTGTTGCCAGAGGAGCACTGAGCACTGCTTCTGTACGCAGATGTGGCAAGAAGAATGGGAATGGGTGACTCCGAAGCATGAGGCCCCCTCTTACCCGTGTGGCTCATACAGCTGTGTACTGCCAGAGACAAAGGTCTACAGCAGCACATCTTTTGCAGAGTTCTGCCTTGTTGCAAATATGCTGAGGTACATGTATGGAGAAACAAAACAGCTCACCAGGGCTGATATTCTGGCACTGAGATTCATGGACATGTTTTGTAAGTGTGTGTGCCTAAGCGTGTGTATGTTTGTGTACACTTGGGTGTAGGCTTATAGAGCTAGAAACAACAAAATGTCTCAACAGCAGATGTGTTGGTTTTATTTAGTGAGGGGGGCCTATGGTGGCAGCTTCTGTAAGAAACTGCTAGAAGTTGTTTCCCCTTTGTTCAGTGGACTCGGCTGGGCCTAGGGTGGACCCACTGCTGGCCAAGGCCGAGCCAATTGGTGACAGAATGTTCCCTGATAACGCCTTAACAATAACCTATTTAAGAAGGGGAAAAACAGGAAAAAAAGAGAAGAAGATGTGAAGAAGCTGGATCAGGGGCAGAGAGGGGGAGGCGCGAGCCTTGTGGGCCTTGCGGCCCTCACCCTCTGGCCTCCCGCCGGGCAGCCGACTGGGCCTGTCTCAGCCCAGCCTGGCTGCAAGAAGTGGAGAGGAGATGAGAAGTGAAGAGAACCTGAGAGGCATCTGCCTGCCTGTTGTGAGAGGAATGGCTGCGGATGCAAGGTCAGTGAAAAAGGAGGGAGAGGAGTAATGCAGCTCCTGGCCAAGATTCCCCTGCGGCCTGTGGTGATGACCATGGTGGAGCAGGCTGTTCCCCTGCAGCCCATGAAGGCCCATGGAGGAGCAGAGATCCACCTGCAGCCTGTGGAGGACCCCACACTGGGGCAGGTGGATGCCTGAAGGAGGCTGTGGCCCATGGAGGGCCTGCTGGGGGCAGCTGTTCTGGAGAGACGGCACCCCATGGAGAACGACCCACGGTGGAGCAGTTTCACGAAGGACTGTGGCCCATGGGAGGCACCCCATGCTGGAGCAGGGGAGGAATGTGAGGGGTTCTTCCCCCAAGGAGGAAGCAGCGACATAAAGCAACGTGTGACAAACTGACCATAACCCCCATTCCCTATTTCCCCCTGTGCCACTTGTAGCGGGGGGGAAGGAGGTAGAGATAATTGAAAATAAAGTTAAGCCCAGGAAGAGGGAGGGGTGGGAGGAAGTTGTTTTGTTCTCTTCCACATTATCCTGCTTTGGTTTTAATAATACACAAATAGTTTCCCCAAGTTGCGTCTGTTTTGCCTGTAACAGTAACTTTAAGGATCTCTCCCTGTCCTTATCTCAAACCTCGAGCCTTTTTTGTTATATTATCTTCTCCCTATTCCCTCGGAAGGTGGGGGGGCAGTGAGTGAGAGGCTGTGTAGCTTAGTCCTCAGCAGGGCTAAACTACAACAGCAGATAAACAGAGTGCATTGCTGAACATATAGCTTAGAGCTGCCCTGAACTCAGAGCAAACTGTTTATAAAGGAATTATTTTAATGTAATGCAACCTCCTCTGAGATAGAACATGGATATTGTTTGAGAAGAAGAAATGACATTATTCAGCACTCCATACCAGGACAGTACTTCCTTGCTATAAAAATCTCTTTTAAAGCAGGATTAATATGTCCATTCAAACTGAAATTTGGGCAGAGTGGGTTATGTGAAAAGGAATAAGATCTGTAGTGAACCTACATTTCTTTAAAGGATGCACATTTACCTACATTGACCTTACGTTTCTTTAAAGCACAGGAACAGGCTGCCCAGAGACGTGGTGGATGCCCCATCCCTGGAGACGTTCAAGGTCAGGCTGGATGGGGCTCTGAGCAACCTGATCTGGTTGAAGATGTCCCTGTTCACTGCAGGGAGGTTAGACTAGATGACCTTTAAAGGTCCATTCTAACCCAAACCATTCTGTGATTCTATGATTCTATGTGGCATCAGTATTTGTCTAAATAGAGTTACTGGGTTCTTGGATTTTGCAAAATTTAAGAAATTGGTGAATATTTGCTTTAAAAGGACTGTTCCCTTCTGATGTTTTTATGTCAGACTCAGGAAGAGAATACAAAATTAAAACTATGTTTGTAAGAAAACGTATGAAAACATTTCAGTCCTGATACATTGAGAGGGTCAGCTGACCAGAGGATCTGAAATACCACAGGACTAGATAAAATTAGGGCACCTTTAAAAACAAATGTGAAAAGTGACAAAAAAACGTTTTCACATATAGTGGCACTGAGGACTTGTGCCTGATTTTAAGAAGAACTAAATTGGACTTGTGCAAAGCGAGCAACGGATGTCATCTACCTGGACTTGTGCAAAGCTTTTGACACTGTCCCGCACGACATCCTTCTCTCTAAACTAGAGAGGCATGGGTTTGATGGATGGACCACTCGGTGGATAAGGAGCAG
>JAAGAY010143056.1:1829-16884 GCA_011801015.1 Ardeotis arabs | reverse complement strand
TTATCAGATATTAATTCTCACATTAACTGATGTTTTGGGAAAAAAAAAAAAAAAAAAAAAAGACCAAATCCATTAGCAGCTGCCTTAAAAGTGAACAAAAGAGGCAACAACTGCTGATGTGATTATGCACCTAAACCCTTTTGAAAGTTTCTGTATCCAAAGACACCAAACACTCATTGTTTCAACTTGCATTTCATACCAGGTATGTAAGTACATCTTAACTGAGACACAATCTTGACAGGGTTTCCCCCCATCTCAGTATTTTTAGCAAGCTTTGAAAACCAATCAGTCATTTTCAGCAAGTCTCTAGATGGTTTCATCTAAGGTCTTTTAAAGCCATAAACATGGTACTTTTTGGGCAGAAGAAGGAAGAAAAAAAAAAAAAAAAAAAAAAAAAAAGCAGTTTTGGCCAAATGAGTGCACCCCTCCCACAGAATGATGGGGTTTTGGGGGGGAAAAAGGGAGAGGATGGGATTCCCTGGGCTGGCTGCAGGGAGAGGACAGGAGCAGGAAATCCTCCGGGAGATGGACATCACCTTGTCCACTCCTGCTGCGTATTTATTTTCCCTCTCCCAAGCCCTTTAGCAGCCCAACAAGTGACCTGCTCTGGGCTCCAGCGTTCCACACCTGCAGAGATGAATTTCCTCAGGATTAAGTTCCCCTGATGTAAACCAACAGATAACGGCTAACGAGGGGAGACATCCCTGTCATAAACACTGCTTCGGCATTTACCCTTGGAAATAATTTATATTCTCTGGTCTAGTGGGTTTGTATCACCAGGCTTAATGACTGTTTCTGTTTAATTTTCAGATGCTTAATTGCAGTAGAACACTTCAACACCATTAAATTAAAACAAGCTACCAGCTTTTCCTTGCCTACGCCACTGGCCGGGCTCCAAGTGACATTTAAAGCAATCTCAGATGTTTTATTCCTGCCACACAGGCTGCTCGCGTACGAACAAAAAAAGCGTGTGCCCGCGCGCGCCGCGGCTGGAGGAGGGGGGGGTACATGAAGCCACCGAACATGGGAGCCTTAAAAACAAAACTTCCAGGCAGAAGAGAGTTGGGATGAGGCTCGGTAAGCCGCGATGCCTTTCCCTTCTCCGGAGCAGGTCGGTGGTACCGCAGCCAAGCGAAGGGTTTGGGGGCACAGAGGGACCCCAAAATGGGGGCAGAGCCCAGGGAGGAGCCCTCAGCCCCCAAGCAAGAGCTCTGCTGGGGCTTCGCTGGAAAAGATCCCGTTAAGGAGCTTCATCTCAGGCAATCTCACATCTTTGAGCAACTTTTCCAATGTGGAAGCACTTTGGGTTTCAGGTACCTATTAAAAAGGAGCAGGAGGAAATGGACTTCCTCCGTAAGTTAATATTCCCTGGTAATGGATGTTTGGAGTTAGGATGTGCCTTTACAACGTCATCCGTTGGGGCATTGTTTGCTCCTGACAGTTTTTCTTTCAAGATTAATGCGCTTATGAAAACCTCGTGCACCGCGCCATGAGGCGAGCTGGGAATCCATCGGCAATGCCATCGCAGTGACACAATGCTGGGAGAGCAGAGCAAATGACAAACAGAATTGGGTTGGTTTTTTTTTTTTTTTTCAGAGGCCAGTGCGCGTTGAAAGGAAACGATCAGAGGCAGAAGCTGGCCTCCCTCCAGCCACCCTTCCTGCGCTGCTGCTGGCACTACCAGAGAAGAGGGAGAGTAAAAATACACGCGAGGGAGTGAAAGGAAACTAAATTAATTGGGGAGGGGGAAAAATAACTCAAACCTGCTAGGGTTCGGTCTCTTTTTAGCAAACAAGCATATGGAAAACTCATATAAAGTTTAAAGACTTTCAGCCAAACATGCTTGTTATACATATAAATAATTTCGTCGGAGATCAGCGGAAACAATGCAATTAGGGGCGAGCTGCGTTTAGCACGTTGGGATTGCATCCAGTTGACGTGCATCCTCGTGAAAATTCAAACATCATGGACCAGACCCTGAGCTGCTCTCAACTGCCAAAGCTGTGCTGATTTTTTTTTTTTTTTTAATGTTTGCTCACCTGGCCCTGATGAGATGAGACAAGGGTCCATGAGACCATGCCCTTCCCACATCCCCTCCCCAGACCATTCAGAGGTTTTGCAGACAATTGGGTGAAAATGGGTGATATTTGGAGGAAAAAGAAAAAAGTTAAGTGTTGCTCTTACTTGGGCAAAGATGGCCTTGTGCTCACACCCCCATCCCGGTCATCCATAGGAAGGGGGACCCAAAAACTCCTTAAAATCACAACATTTGTGCCGGGTTACCTGATCCCAGCTGGAATGGATGTGAGAGAAGCCTGGATTCTGATCGTTATCTCAAGAGGAGACACAAGGCCCTGCTTTTCTTTTATCACAGCTATCTGAAAAATAACACTTAAAATTAATTTTATTCCGAGTTCTTTAGCAGAACTGTGAGCAAACAGGAGACACAGACCTTGTTCTGCACGGCTCCTAGCAGTGAGCCTGCTTTCCTGAGGAAATCTTCCAACACCGCATTTAATAAAGCCTCTAATAAACCTGAAAGTGATTAATTTTCCTCAGAAAGCCTGGAAGCTGAAGTCACCTGCACATTTGCAAAGCCAGGCGCGAGGAGATGAGAGCTGCCACGTCCGATGCCCGTTTGGTGAGAAAGGGACTCCTGAAGGGGATATCTTTCACCTCTTTGTGACTTCTTCCGCAAAGACCTCGTCCTTCAACACTTTTTTTTTTTGCAAAATCTCTGTCAATACAGCCCAAACATCAAACTCGATAGCATCTCCCTGCCAAGGGGAACCGGTCGCACTGGACACGCTGCCGTAGGAGATGTCTGTGTGGAAACCCAGCCTCCTGTGAACTTTTAAAAGAAGGGGGGAAAAAAAAAAAAGTCGTTTTTTCTCAAAACATAATTTCTCACATGAAAAAAGCCTGGGGCTGGGTTATTTTTATTTTTTTGTTTGTTTGTTTGCTTGAGGGAGAGTCATACCATCTCTATGAGCCAGGCTGCCTCTCCACACACACCTCTGGAGCAGGCCAGGACACCCCGAGTCGCTTATCAGAATCCTC
Source organism: Ardeotis arabs (assembly GCA_011801015.1). Taxonomy (NCBI): domain Eukaryota; kingdom Metazoa; phylum Chordata; class Aves; order Otidiformes; family Otididae; genus Ardeotis; species Ardeotis arabs. Next base: position 13,824 of record JAAGAY010143056.1, on the reverse strand, counting down.
CAGAAAGCCTTTTCAACTGAAAAAACAGGAGAAAGAGAAATAAAATAGAAAAAAAGGAAGAAATGGGCCCCCAGCAGCCTGGGGCGGTGCTGGCTGCGGCTCCCCGAGAGGCGCTGGGTACCAGGAGATGCTCTTACCTGGCACCTTGGAGCAGGGAGGTATTTTTGGGGCAGAGCTCACCCCAAGGCACGTGCAGACACAAGCGCCCCACTTTACGTACCATATTATACACCCCTGTGCTTGCCAACGCACACGGGAGTGCCGCGTCTCAAATATTTGCCCAGGGAATCCCATTCAGTTCTCTGGCAGAGAGGAACCAGAATAAATGAGGGGGGCTGAGGCGCATGGTCGATACCAACCGCAGTGGCCCCATCCACGTCCCCTCCATGGGAGGATTTTGCAGCCACCAAGTCTTGGAGCGAGGGATGGCGTCGTGTCAGAGAGTGCGAGCGCTCATCTAGCGGGACGGACCACAGGCATCATGGACAGGAACCGAGAGGAACGCAGTGGCACATGGCAAAAAAGCCCAGGAGAGGGACGCCGGGGTCTCCCCTAAGCGTGGAAGGTGGGGGCTTGGGCCCACCCGTGATACCGCTTTGGCGCCGTGCAGCATCACAGCGCACCGGGAGATGGCAACCTCCCCTCTCGCTCCGCCGGCAAGGGCCAGCCACCCAAAGACGCGGGGAATGAAGCCGTAAAAGCCCGGCAGCCCCGCAGATAAGCCCTGCGCGGGGGAAACACCTCTCAAACATCTCTAAATGAAGGGGGGATTTATTTTTGTGTTTGAAGCAATAACGTGTGTTTGCCCGGCAGCGCATTATCTCCCTCTATATTCTCAAATAAACTGCGGAAAATTAGAGTGTCCCTGTTATCTGTTTGCTATCTGCAGTCGGATTAGCGGTGGCGTGAACTAAGCTTTGAATCAACAAGGTTTTATTGGTTCATGTCACTGACGGCTGCTTACGGCCGAGCTAAGTAAGACATCAAGCATCCCTCCCTCCCTCTCACAGCACTGTGGATGCTCGCACCGTTGGCCACAGCTCCGCTTTTTTTTGGGAGAGGGGAGAACGGGGAATGCATCGCCATTTCCATTAGAATAAAAAAGCAACCAGCTGGGAATCTGCACCCTGCCTTTTGCGCCAGGTCCCTCTCGCCCCTGGGAGCTGGAGGAGGGGGGTACCTGGCAGAGGCGACCACCCTGACGGCTGTAGGATGGGAGGGCCGAGAGATGGGGTTTGCCAACTGTGGAGGCCAGTTCTGAGCAAGCTTGGCCATTTTTTTCTAAAATATGGTGAAAGACTCGCTCCTGGGGTCGCGCCAACCTACCTTCAGCAAGCACAGCTCCTAGGCAGACTTCTCTTCTCCAGTAACGAAGTCAGGTTTGACTTTAAATGACCACTTCTGCCCACCCAGAAATGGGGGAGACGGCCCAAAACGGGCCGGGATGAGCATCTCCAGCGGCGCTGGTGCTGCACGGACCTCGGGGAAGCGATGAAGCAGCGCATTTGCTTTGTTCAGCCCGGTCCGAGCAGCGGGGAGGCTTGGCTGCCCCTTCCAAGTTTCTGAGGAGAAAAGAACCGTGGAGATCTGATTTTTCCATAATTATACAGCAAAAAGACAAGTTTTCTTTAAAAAAGAAACAACATCTCTGACAAGGAGCCCCAAATCCCCCCCCAAGTAGCCCCAGTTGGACCGCCAGCCAACGCCGCTTCCTGCGATGCTCTAGAAGGGATCCGACAGATGCAGCCCACGTCTGCGCTCCCGGGAGAGCACGCGGCAATGCGTTTGGCGCTTTCCTCTCCTCCCTCCTACTCATTTTCTGCTTTTTCTTTTAGCGGCATCAACGCCATCCCACCACCCCACAAGCCACCTCTGGAGAGTAAAGCCCGGCGACGGGTGACAGCCCTGCCCAAGGACCGCGGCATCGCCCTCGGAGTGTTTGTGTGGTGGAGGAGCGAGTTTCGCTCTGCGCTAAATAACCTTTGGGTCCAAGCGCAGAAGAAACGTGGCCGGGCTGCTTCCTCAATAAGATGTCCTTACTCGGTTTTTCTATTACTGCTATCAGCGAGGATCGGAGCAGACAGATGCATTTACTGTTTTCCATCAAAAGATAATAAAAAGAAACAGTTTATAAAATCAGATTATATGAAAAATTGCCTAATGATTATCATTTCCAAACCCACTGCTGAATAATGATGTATTCAAGAGTTGTCATCCAGTGATGAAAGAAACCTAATATGAAATATTTTCTCTGTGAAGAATGACTACAGATGAATTGCGCCGAGATACAATCCTCTGATAAAGGACAATAAGAGCCTCTAGAACACTTAATAATAGACTACTCAGGATGAATTGAGTATTGCAATAAAAGCCCATAAATTAAAAAGTTTCAAAATGATTTCTGATAAAAGACATGCCAAGGTGAAATAAAAAAAAATAATCCTTGAAATCAACAGATACACTGGCTACAGCGCATTAGGTGATAGAAAACGCACTCTATAAACTCAGAATAATTGATTTAAAGAGAACACTACTGTGCTCTACACGTGGTGAGCTTTTCCTTGTGAAAAATCTTTTATGTCAGGGAAATTAGGGCATCGACATGCAGGCGCTTGCTGCATCTCCGCCGCACTGCTGAGCCCCCATCCCAGGCTGGGAGCTCTGGGTCCCTGCGAGGAAAAGCATGAGGGTGAAGGCCAGACTTGCAAGCAAGGAGGAAAATGAGGTTTAGGCACCCGACGGCCCCTTCTCAGCCCCAGGGACCCTCAGCATGCAGTCTTTGGGCTCAGAGGTACCAACACCCCAAGGAGGGGATTGTCCCTTGAGCATCCCCTGCCCGGCCGAGGGGCTGGAGGCACTCGGCTGCAGCCCAGCTCATCCATCCCGCTCGGAGCCGGCGAGCCTGCCGGCAGGAAGGCAGAAAATGGGTTTCCAACATTAGACGCGGTCTGTAACGTGGGCGGCCGGGCTTAAAATAGCCCGGCTGCGGCACAGGGAGCCGAGATGATTTATTGCAAGCCGTGCCAGCATATATTATTCATGTTGGAAGCAAGGGAAGGTCTTCGATATGTATCTGGGAAAAGCTTCAAATCCACAAAAGAGACAAACTTGTATGAACAGTGTCACCCGGAGCACAGACGAAGATCTCAGGCACATCTTAATATCACGTAACACAGCGCAGGACTACCATACTCGTAAAATCTGGGCATTAATTTCACTTCAAAGAGAAATTCATTACCACATCTCTACAGAGGGAGAGCTGGCCCAGCCGCACTGTTGCAGCTTTTTTAGCTCTCAACGCACATCAGCACCCAGGTCAGCACGTGCAGCCCAGCAGCCTCACTCGCTGCCAGCTTCCCTCATCAAATGCACGGATTTTGGGCTCAAAATGGCCTTGGCTCACCCCGTGTCATTTTGGCAGCGAGCAAGGGAATGGCAGGATCTGTCAAGGAACCCCCTTGCTCCAGACTGCATCCTTACATCCCCACAAGTCCCCTGCCAGCGCCGGGGGATTAGGCCGTAACTAATTATGGCTTTATTTCCTTTAATAAAGAGATGTCCAAGCATTCGGCACAATCGCAGCAGAAAACAATAATCATAAAGTCTCCCACTAAAATGTCCGCAATTAGAGCATTCGCTGTTAATTGCGCTGATTAACCTGGCACGCAGAACAGCTGGCGGAGCAGGCGGGAGATTTTTAAATTTCTCTCAAGTTATTTCCTCAGTGGGTAAAATCCCAGCTCCCTTGAAACCGCGAGTAAAATGCCCATTCATCCCCCTCCGCCGCCGCGCTCACCCGTGACTTCATCAGAACGAACTCACAGGGCAGAAAGTTGTTTGTGGTCCCTCGAACGGCTCCGTTGTCTGTTGTCAGGGCTCTTTCCCGGGCTCAAAGTCTTCTTTCAGCTCCGCTCACCTCCCATCCCAGGGCCCAGAGAGGAGGGGCGCCATCCAAATGTGGCTGGCGCCTTCACGAGGTGCTGGTGTGGCTCTGAGCAAGAGGGGGTTTGTCCTCCTAAATATGCTTTTCTGCCCCATCTGCAAGAGCCGTTAAAGGGCTCCCTCCCTTTATTAATGGTTTTATGATGTAATAATAAACCAGAGATAAAAGGGCCCCATCCTTCAGAAATTAGCTTGTCCGCAAGAGCACGGCACTCATGACTGTGGCAAAAAGTGGAGGAAATAAAAATACCTGGGATGACCCAGGCAGGCCTTTCCGGGAGAGGCCCGAATCCGACTTGCTACGGCAAACTCTGGGATTCATCCCAAGGGACTGGGGAAGGCAGCAGGGAGAGAGGGACAGGCTGCCCACATCCCACACCACACACTCCATCAAGGGTTTTTGTCTGTGTTTGGAGAGGATTCAGGGTTTGGGTTGAGTTTTTCTGTTCGCTTTTTTTTTTGTTTTGTTAAAAAATATCCCAAACGCCGGGCCGGAGATGCGGGGAGCTGCCACACGGTGTCAGCGGAGATCGCCACATCCACCAGCCCAGCGCACGTCCACTCCCACCCGGGACCGGTGCCGTGCATGGCAACCGGTGCCCCGACAGCTTCCCAGCACCGGGTGTGCTAAAGTCATCGCCCTCTTTATATCATTCCTGATTTGCTCCAGGACGCATAGGTTCAAAACGTAACTCCGCAGTATTTCTCCATCGGGAAACCCTAAGTGATGTTTCTCAATGGATGGAGCTTTCCAAGCAAAGCATGTTCTTTTTCACACTGCCACCAAGGCAGCGTGAAGAGAAAAGGTACGATGACACTTTCTTCCAGGCAGAAGAGGCTACATGGCCAGCAACATGGGTTTCAGCAGATATTTTCCCAAAATGAGATTTTTTTTTTTTACTAGCGCTGAGTGTTGACCACCACGAGCACTGACACGCAGCAGCCCACAAAAAAACTCTCCCAATGCCAACGTTGGAAAATTCATACCCAGCGTAAGGCCAGCTGTGCGGTCCAACTCCCATGGTCCAACACCAGGATGGGTCATGTTCGCTGCCGAGCGCTGCGAGCATCCATCTTGGCCAAGGGATCCTGTCCCATACCAGCCAACTTTTCTTAGGAATTTGGCGGTTCCATCGGCCCAGAGGAGGCCCGGGCACCCAATTAACCCCATTCCCTGCACGCGTCACCAAGGGCAAGACAGGAGATGGGCGAGCCCAGTGACGCAAGGTGCACCGCAGTCGTGCAGCTCTGTGCCGCCCAGGCCTCCCCAGCTAAGGGCAAGGAGACAGATGGCCAGTTTGCTTGGAAGCATCTGCTGGAAACGGGAAGGAAAAGGTCTGTGTACCTCTCCAGAACAAAGAGCAGGTGCTCTGCAGAAAACCAGCTACCTTTCAGTGAGAAATAAATATGTATTTTTGTTGGAAAAGTTCTCGCCACACAAAATTGCGATGGGCTGAATTGGAGTTTTTCACCTTGGTGCGGCCATTTCAGTCACCCAAAAAAAAAAAAAATCAAAATTTTTATGGCACTACAAAAGCAGCCTCCAGAACATATACCTGTTTATAGGGGGCAAGAACTAAATCAAAGCCTGCCGAGCTGCTGGAATTAAACCCAAACAATCTCCCAGACAGTAAAATACTATCTTCAGTTATTAAGGAAGAATACAGCTTTGTAAAGCCTACGTTGTACGACGGGGCACTGGGGCCGGGAGGCCGTTGGAGCTGACAGCAGGAGATTCATCTTCTCCGACCCCGTATGGCTACTTACAGAGTAGGGAAGAAAAAATTAAACGTGCAGTAATTAAGAGGCAGCAGGATGGGGTTCCTCTTGCCCAAGCAAGTGGGTTCCTGGTCACGTGCCATTCATCCTCTTCCTCCCACCCCCAGCCCATGTCCAAGCTCCCCACCACTGGCACTTCCAAGGAACACACCAAAGCACGTTCCCGAGCAACAGCGCCAGCGAGCCACATCCGGGTAGACATGCAGTAACGCGCCCGACGACATTACATTCTGATCCAGCTCTCCACATAACCTTCAATTTATTTCTAAGCTCCTGTGTTTATTTAACCGAATCTGCCTTCTGCTGTTCGGAGCAGCAGCACTCAACCTTTCCGCAGCCCAAGAGCCACTTCAGCTTCCAACAGACGCAGAGAGCTCCCGTGCCGGGGAAGTCACAAAAGAGCCCGGCACATCGCGCGGTGCCGGCACACCGTGTCCCGTAACATTCAACCTCGGCAGAGGTTGCAAACCGCGTGGCTTTGCTTGGTGCTGAAGGGAGTGGGCGTTTCAAGGCCGGGCCACACCAGCAGCGCAGAACATGGGCTCTCAGGTGGGCTCCAGCACCATCACCAAGAGGCCACAGAAGGCTGGGAACCCTCCTCAGATGCCACAAAAACTCCGGCTGTGACAAATCCACCTGCCCGCATCCCACATCCACGTTCTTGTCACCCAGGGAGCAAAGCCCCCATTATTTGCCATCGCTGTCTCCTTCGGTTCACCACCTATCGTTTAGAAACATAATGCGATTTATAGGAAAAAAAAAAAAAGAAACCTTGGCTTGCTTTTCTGTTTACTGTTCCCAAGCACAATGAAAATGTTAAAGCGCTAAGTCACTTGACACCTGCCACCCCAGCAATGCACTTGCTTTACTTTTTTTTTGTCATTACAAGAGTTGGTGAATATATTTAAAGCTCTTCAATTCACTCAAGTTGAGAAAGACGTGCTGCGTATTCAACAAAGTGCCACGGCTGTGACACGTTCCACATCCTCCGCTGCGTTAAGTCTCTTCATTTATTCTTTCACAGACAGACACGGAATTTATTCCGCTAGGAATAAAATTATCTCCCACGTCCTTCAGAAAACAATGCAAGGCTTTCCACTGTATGCAAGGAAGTTCAAAGAAAACCATTGCAGGTGTCTGGGACACGAAGAAGAAGTCGTTGAACCTCTTCCACCGAGCTGTCATCCCTTCCTCCAGCTTGTGCGCTGCACCCCTGGCTCCAGACAGGCTTTCAGTTTTGGGGGGTTTTTTTTTTGGTTTTTTTTTTTTTTAATTTTTTTTAAGTGGGCAGCCCCTTTCCCAAAGAGCCCCCACTCCACCCACCCGCAATCCTGTGCTTTCCTACCCGAGGTCACAAGTCCCACAGCCCTTCCCACAGTTTAATATGACCATGCTCTCCCATCTTTCCAAGCAAAAGTAGCCCAGGTGAAAGCGGATCATTGCATTATTGTGGAATAGGGACACACAGATGCTCTCTGAACAGCAGAATAAAGACGGGGATACGGGCTCATTTTTCTCTGCCATACAAGGTAATTTTTTTCCTCTATTGTCAGCAGCATTGTTGATCCTGAAATTATAGTGTCTGAGGACTTATTCAACAGGAGATGTTCAACATTAAAAAGGAGAGTCTGAGAAAATAACTGCAACAAGAATATTTAAATAAACCCAGAGATTATAGAGGCAAAACACAAAAAAAAAAATTACTCCACGAAGCTCATTTGGTTTCATTCCACTACATTAGAGTGTTATCTGAGAGTGGGAGGAAGAAAAAAGCCCCAAATTGGTTCGGTGCAACAAGCAAAAGCCCAGGCATCTCTCCACCTACCTCAGAGCCCATTAATTACCCCCCAATTACGACGCAGGTCAGGTGTTTGGCTGAACTGCCAGGCAGGAGCTGCATCAGCTTCCCCCATCCCTGCTCTGCGGAAGGGCTTAGCTTTTGTAGAGGACCGAGAAGAGATGCTCTTGTACATCTCAGCGTGGCAGGTTTTTTATTTTTTTCCCCATCCCATTTTTCAGTTAATCTCCTCCTTTTCAAGGCCTGTCTGCTGATTTCCTTCACACACATGGCAGCAGAAGTAGGACATCATTCCCAGTTTCTCCCTAAAACCCCAAATAGTGGCAGCAGATGGATTTGGGCGAGGCCTGGAGACAAAGCCAGGCTTGCAGAAGGTGCTCCCCTCCCAACAAAGCCCATCAACCAGCATCACCAAGCACCCAGCATTTTAAAGGTCCCCACTTTTCCGAGGAAGCCCCAAGCCAACATCTCCAACCTGGCCAAGGCTGACCCAGCCGCAGCTGCGCTCCTCTCTACCTCTCACTTGAACCTGAGATTTTTTGAGACCCCAGAAGACCCTCCACAGCCTGCCGTGGAGGGGGAAATGAGGCTGCTGCTACTGGTGTGAATAATATTTTGCGATAAGTAAATCTTTTAGGTTTACTTCCAATTGCTTTTTTTTTTTTTTTTTAGACATTGGGCTTTTATCTTAAAAAGAATCAACATTTCCCCGCCTTTGAAGAGCAGAACCCTCCTGATATTCATTACTTGACTCAGCTGTTCGCTCAGGTCTCTCCCTTTGATGAAAAACTCTGCTTTACAGGCAGCGTTTAGCATCCTGATTAGCAATAACATGACCTGCTATTGGAATAAACAGGGTGTGCAGCACAATCTCGTAAGCAAGAGTTGACTTAGTTGTAGTAAGAGAAAAAAAAACCAAACAAATAAACCCTTGAGAGTCATTATCTAACATAACTACTTAAATGATGACCATGCAACAGCTTGGGCCTGAGCATCCGGACGCAGCAGCACACGTTCACCCCGCCGCTCGCAACTCAATGTTGGCAATTCCCCCCCAAAACGTGGGCCAGCCAGCGCCTCCATGTCCCGGGCAGCGTCCCCTCAGCCAGGTTTTACCAGGAAAACAGACTCAGCACAAGCTGTCGGAGCTCAGGAGCTCCCCAAGGCTGCTTTATGCCCACAAGCAAGCATTTGGGGGCACTGGAAAAATATTTATTATGCACCAAACACTCTCCTGAGCACACACCATCCACCTCCACAGGCACAGCACCCCCCTCACCGAGCCGCCCTGGCTACCTGCACATCCCCGTGGAAGGGAGCAGCGAATATCTGGGATTACACATTAGCCAGAGCCACGCACCAAGGTCCCCGGTAATAGGAACGGTTAGGAGACAGAAGGGAAGAAGAAAAAAATAAAAAAAAAAAAGAGCAGTTGGTCACACAGTTAATGTGTAACGCCGGTGCCACCCTTACCTCACCTGCTGCTCGCCTGCTTTCGGGTGTCAGCATCATCCAGGAGCCCCAGGGAGGGGGCAGCCAAACCAGGGCAAACCCCAGGCTGGGCTTATCTACCCCTTGAGGGGCGTGTGGGTGGGCAGCGGGCAGGGCCCTGGGGTGGGCCGGCCCCCTTCCACACCTGGCCGTGCCCCGTTTGCAATGAGGACCCTTCCCTGGGCTGGGGTGGGGCCTTGACGAGCAAAACCTGGGGAGGTTTCCCTCAGGAGATGTCCCTGGAATGCTCTCCTCAACGTGGTCCTGAGTGCGGGGGGCTGCCGGGACCATCACGGGCCTGGGAACCCCCTCTGTCCCACTCCCCCCCATCTGCAGACCCTCCCCACATCACCTTTCCTAGCACTGGGGTGCGAGGGGGAAGGGGATTTGTCTGTGTCGTCCCCCCCCCGGGGCAGCCCCCACAAGAGCCGCACTGTTCGGCTGGGACAGAGCTGGACTTTTCTTATCACCACATTTTTATCCCGTTTCCAGGGAAACGAAAGACAGCGGGCAGCAGGCCCCCTCCCAACCCAAACTTCGGACAACCCTCGCAGTATTCCCTGCGACGCTTGGATGCGTCATGGTTTTCCCGGGGAAGGCCTTGACGCACGTGGCACTGACGACCGGCTCCGAGCTCTGGGCGTAGCGGGGAGGGTCATCAACCGCCACCACCAAGGTTTTGCATGGGGAAGCCCAGGCAATGTCGCCGGTGACAGGCACGTTCAGCAAAAAAAAGTGATGCAAAGAGATGAGGTGTAGGCAGCGAGTCCCCTTCCATCAGCGTATTGGGGACAACATCAGGTCAACTCCTCCCTGGGCACCCAAACGAGCGATGCCATCCCCACCTTACCACTCCTGCAGTTCCTGCCTTGGCAGCATCCCCGCCAACAGCCTCCCTCATCCCCACTGACAGCCACGCCGCCGCCGCCGCGCTCCCATCCGGGGATCCGGGTGCCCGGAGATGGACGAGTGATTGACGGGGCGCCCGCGATACGCGCCGTGCGCGCCTTATCTCCGCCTTCCCGGTTGGTTCCCACGTCGCTCACGGGGTTTACAGCATCAATGTCACTTTCTTTCCCTTGGTTTTCTTTTTTTTTTTTTTTGAGCTTACTTTGGTTCTTTCACACCCATTCACGCGCCCCGGTGAATCTGTTTTGTCTTCGGGATTGGTAAAACCAGTCTCCCCTCTGCCCCAGCTCGCGCGGCCGGCGCAGGCTCCAGGCTGTGGGCCAGGGCTGAGCAGTGGCTCGGTGTTGACAATTGTCTCCCTGGATCTGGAAGGGATCCGGTAGCTCTTCCCAACGCATCCTCGTGGTTTGACAGCTCAGCCTTCTCCAACAAAACGGTCACGATTATTGGGGTTGTTTAAGGACAAAGGAGCAAACCCATGTAGAAGAGGTATCCTGACCTCCTCTCTCCCACCTTTTTTCCTGAAGCAACATTTCCTGATGACCCCACAGACAAATAAAAGGGGGCTGAGAGCCGGACCCCCAGGTTTGCTGTTGGCCAGCGGGCAGGGCCAGCAGCCTGGAGCCTCGGCTGGAAGCAGCCTCCAGAAAGCTCAGCCCGCTGCTCCAGCTCCCGGAGCATCTCTTCATCCGGCTGCTCCCAGCCTCATCCTCCCTCCTTTGAGTCCCAGTTTGCTCCCCTTCAACCCTCCCTCACCCACCTCAAATCCAGCTGCTGCACCTTTGCCTTCCTCCCACGCTGCTGTTGCTCCTCCTCCTCCTCCGCTGTCTGGATGGGGAGGCAGAGCCGAAGCTGGGGAGGTGGTGGGACGCGCTCCCGCAGCCTGGGCGCAGCGGGCTCTGCTCAAGCCCCCTCGTCCCACACAGGTTGACGACCGGACACGCAAAAGGGCCAGCGCAGATCCCCCTGTGCGCCTTCACCCGGGGATGCCGAAGATGCGTCCTGGCCATCCGGGCTGAATTCCATGTTACAAAAGCTGAAGACTTCACAGATAGGCAAATACATTTTTATGTGGGCGACAGGATGCTTTTTCCCCTAATTTCACTCCCTCGTTCAACACTCTGGGCACTTTTTTACCTGAGCAAAGCAAGCTTGGCAAAGTTATTAATTGCGCAGAACAAGATTTTTATCGATCAGTGTAAGGATCGATCGCTTTATCTGCGGCAGCTCTGTGAGAACCGCCTGTGACCAGGATATTGAGCCGGGAGATATCTGTCCTGGGCCCTGCGGAGGTTCCCAGAGGAGCCCAAGGTCTCTCCGGTGCTTTTAGAAACGCAGCAGGTGGTGGGGAGAATTCGGGTGAGGTGGGATGGAAATGGGTCCCTGTGACCCCTTCAGGAGGACTCCATGCTTCTTCCTCAAGAGACATGGGGCAGGGAGGGAGGCAGGTTTCCCAAAAATGTCCGAGGCGGACACGGGGCTTGCGATGAGGCAGCACAGCCTTTTGCTGCATGGAGCCTGCGTGCCCTCACCCAAGGCCGTGGGTGGCCATAGTGGCACTTGGCCAAGTCATGGCTTTTGGGAGGGAGATGGGCTACCAGGCTCGGATGCCCAGCAAGTCCTCCTGGCCAGCTGCGCCCTCCTCATCTGTCTGGCTGGGCTGGCAGGAGGGTCGCACCTTTTGCAAGCAGGTACCGCTTTTCATCCCCAGCTTCAGGGGAGCCGGACAGCACCGCTCCCTCCACAACTCCATCATTAAAAAAAAAAAAAAAAATAGATAAATAAAGTGACCATGAAAATCGAAAAAAGAACCTCCAAAAGCGGCAGGGGAGGGGGGGCTGCAGCTGGAGCTGTCTCTGGCAGCCCAGCTCTAATCTCTGGCGAGCCCCTGCTATCCAGGCTCGGATCAGCATATCTAATGTAAACGGGCTTTGGCACATAAATAACGTGCCACATCTGGCTGTCGGGGCTCCGCAGCCTCTTAGCTACCGAGCGATTTATAGAGGGGCCAGCTCGGCCGAGCACAGGGCTGGGGGAAGCTGGGGGCTGCCCGGGCTGGGGGGCAGGATTTGGGCA
>JAAGAY010143055.1:0-26993 GCA_011801015.1 Ardeotis arabs | reverse complement strand
AAAAAAAAAAAAAAAAAAACCAAACCCAAACAAATCCCAAACATTTCACAGGGGTTCATGAGACAGTATTTTTCTAAAAAGTCAGCGATATAAAGCCTAAATACTGTCAGATGCCACGCTCTAGCCGAAAATCAGAGAAGGGAGAAACAGCTATTCCAAAACAACTGTGCTCAAAACAAAACAAAAAAAGCAGCTGTTTGACTCTTTACTGAATTGAACTCCCTCCTCCCTGCAGTGCTGGAACAGCCCCAGCAGTGACAGATTAGCAGGCAGGATGCAGGTGAGATCACCAACAGGAAACAAACAGTTTCCTACATAGCTGCAGATCTGAAGGGATTGAGCATACGGGTCACTATCACACACAGTACACCATATAAATAAGCAACCCATACAGATTGATTCCTAACTAACTTTGGTAACATTTTGCATGTTAAGATGCAAGTCATAAACAAGAAGTCTCATTTCATGCTCCTTCCATCAAGAATTATCCTTCTGCATGGATAGAGCACCTCAGCTCTCAAGCTTTTCTCAACTCTGTCCAGAAAACAAATCCATAACTTCTTGCAAAGCTTCCCTGCTTCCTCGCTGGCAAATAAATCTCAAATTCAATCCTAGGCACCAAGATTAGGCCTCTGTACCTCTACTGCATCAGCATGGGTTCATATCAGTACTTTTAGATGCAAGTTTAAAAAAAAAAAATGTACTAAATGTACTGCAATAAGTTGGAAAAGATAAGTTAACAACATCTGGCACGTGCTGAAGCTCGCCACCAGCAACACAGGGGTATTATCAATGATACCTGAACCTGCTTCAGGTGCTGCAGTGTGCCACGCAGCACCAAATCTTTTGAAAGCAGAGGTGATGGTTCTGTGACCCACCAGCGTGAGCAAGTCAAACTCAATGTGAAGACAGCCACTTTGTGTGCAGATTTACAGAGATTTAATCCTGTCTAGTCTCAGCATGCCAAATCATGTCTCAACACAGCTTTTACAGATTCAACAAGCACATGATCCTCAGGACTCACGCTCCCTCCACAGCATGAGAGCTGGGTATTGGTGCCACAGATGCTAGTTTTGCAGACTGCTGGCAGACTGCACATACCCTGCTGCATGGCCAGTAACACCTCAAGTCCTGCCACAGATCAGCAAGTGCTGCATCAGTGGCTGCAGCACCCTTTGCCAGGGCTACCTTCTTTATGAACTGTGTCTGGGTGCTGCAGTTTCAGCCCTTCTATCTCTGAGGCCCAGCTTGGGTCAGCTCAAACATTTCCACAGAGTGGTCAGCCTCCCTGCACCCTGGTCTGGCTCTAATCCACGCCTGGGTACAGTTCACTGTACATCTCTTGATCCACAACTGTTCTGGAGAAAAGCACAAAGGGCAAACAGGATCATGGTACCAAGACATACTCAAAGCAGTCAAACAACAGGGAGAAGGAACATATTGCTGGTACTGCCTCCTACTGTCACCTTGGTCCTACGACTCACTGAACAGAATCTGCACAGGGAAGCTTTTGTTTCTTTGCCTCACATGGCCAGCTCTCAAAGAGGAATATAATGTTCCCCTGGGCTGAACCTTCTAAAGAGTTCTTGATGACAACTTTGGTAAATAAATCAATTGCATCTAAAGAAGGAAACAGATGTTCCTAGAAGTATCTGAACCGATTATCAGGAACTTCCAAGTTTCACTCCCGCAAAGGCTGCAGTTTTCACTAAGGAGCTCTTAGCTTGGTCTGGGGAATCTTCTCCAAAATCAACAAGATCTAACTATTTTTATTATGCTCAAGTTCTTGATTGTTAGTTCAATGGCAACACAATACTAACACCTTCTCCTGAGACTAGTTTAAGAAGGGTTTGTCCTTAAGCCTCCAAGTATAACTGAAGAGAGGTGCCACTGTACATCACAGCAAACAGGATTCTGTTTCAGATTTGACCATATTTGGAAGGGAAGGAAGAGTTAATCCCATTCAAGCAGATGAGCTAAAAACTAAAATTTTCATTCCTGCAGTCATGCTAATAGGTCATAGCATGCATCCATTTTATGAAGCCAGTATTAGCATGCTTTTGATAACAGATTAATTTGCATACATAGCTATTACAGGAACTATTGGCTTTTAACACTTGTAGGTTTAGCTCCTCTTCCTTCAACCCCATTACCATGCCATTTCTTCTCTCAGGTACCAAAGAACACAAGCCATCCTACTCACCATGCGGAAGCTTAACCAGTCCCGGTGGCAGTAAGGGAAGGTCCCATCCAGTTCTAGAGGCAGCTGGGAGCTGTCTATGTGCTTGTGGAGGGACTTCATAGAAGTGAGAACTTCCAACTGCGCAGGAATAGAAGAAACAAAAGCACATTTGCATTAGGGTGCGAGTATTGGATGAAGAGGCGAAGGTTAACAAAAGAAAGCATCCTTTATTTCTTTATCTGTCTTGCACAGAAACAAGGCACACAGTGTATATCTGCAATATAACTAAGTACGAAGGGAAAAAAAACAACAACAAAAAATTCAATCATAGAGCAGCTTGCTGTACAGCTTAGCAGGCAAACCTTGAGGGAATGCAGGCCACAACACGCTGTTTCACCAAGCGGAATATCTGGCAGCAGCCAGCCTTCTCCAGAGCCAATACCTCCTGGTGTAAGCAGAGCAACTCCCTCGTACGTTCTCACACTGTGCTGCGATTTGCATTTGTTTGGAGAGTCTGAGGGGTTAAATCCAGCCCCCAGCTTCCCCATCTCACTTCCTGGAAAAACAGTCTAACAGAGCAGCCTCTGCCCTACCCTCAACTCTCCACTCACCACAGCAGCTATTTGCTCCAAGTGTTTCCTGGATCCTGACACAGATAACTCGCCTTCTGTGAGTCTGTAGGACCTCAGAGAATTTTCACACTCAGCAGAGAAACAGACAAGTGCTCCTGCAGGTACATGGAAGCCAGCCCAGACACCAGGAACTCAGGTGCAGACATTTAACCCCCACACACACTGTGAAGTTTCCACCTCCTTACAAAATAGCGATGATGCTTCCAATTCCTCCTGCATGCCCAAGTCTTTATTAGCCTTTGCTCTGTTTCCTCCTACGCATTTTGGATTTGTTCAACATGTTTAATGTCTTCTGTAGCTCTCCCTGCATGCACACGCCTGCAGCCCCTTTTCTCCCTTCAAATTCTTCCACAGAGGGGCAAGAAGGAAATGGACTAGCAGCATAGTGTTTAGCTTTTCGGGCAGCACACCGCACACACCCCAAACCTGATACTATTCACAATGTCTTCATCCACAGGAGCCAAGAGGGAGGTCCTGGCCTACTCTGAAGTCTACAGGGTTTCGACAGGCAGAGAATTTCAGTCCACTCTTGTAGCTTGTAGCAGTCTTAGAGCAGAGGGAGATGACTAACATGCAGTCTGATGTTCGATCCACTCACCACAGACAAATAGTGGCTGAGAGCCTACATTTCTTACACAGCTATGGAATACCAAGGCAAATTTACTTCTAGTGGGGCGGTTCAGTGATGTGATGATTTTCTCTCCTCCATTAGCACCTCCTGTTCATTTTCCCAGACATTTCAGCTGCAAAGGGAACCTCACACATGTATCCATCATCTCTTCCCCCTCTTGCAGAAGCCTCTCAGCCACTGACAGCAGCAACTACGAGGAGGGGAAAGATGAAATATGCAAAATCCAGGAAAGCAACAAGTCCCTTCAAAGGATGGAATTCAGGATTTAGTCTAATCTGATCTCATCCTGACCAAAGATTTCCCCCCTTATTAACAGGGGAACGTGAAAAGCATCTCTATTACTGTTAATTGCACAAGGCTCCTCCACACAACTCTCCATGCTCCCAACAAACCCACTGTGTCTTCAGGGCCCCAGGAGACTGACATAATTATGGTGCAGATGTCACTGAAGGACTCAGCAATAAACAGAGCATGACAGTGATCTGTTCAGCTTGCATAAACTTTACAACCCTATAAATACCACAGCCGTAAGAGAGTACAACCATAAAATACAGAGAACAGATTTCATGTGAGAATAAACATACATCACTGGACAGATAACTCTGTTCAGAGAGTTAAATGAAGGATATCAAGAGCTCCCCAACAACCCCTAAAAGAATTGTTCCATTACCTGTCCTGCTGGTGGCTTCTCCATCCGAAAAGTCAGATCTCTTTCAACCAGAAGCAGTACTCCATGAATGCAATGAGGATCCATGTCCTGCAACAGAACAGAGCGCAACTCCATGATGGATCTGCCTGGGATGCTATGGAGAATGTATCATAGCAGGTTTGTACAAGAGACTGCAATTTATCCTTCAAAGGTATTTGCAAAGCCTGGAAGGCAGTCGCCAGGTATAAGGCAAGGCCATTCCACAGAGCACCAAGGCTACATCCTTAAGGTAGTTTGCTTCAGATCAACTAGTCCTGCAGTCTTTAAGGAAGTAATGAAAGAGGTCAGGTCTTGGCTGTACTAAATTAAAAAACCTCTGCACAGGGAAATGGGTCAGGGGAGGGAGTCAGGGGAACCATATTCAATGTCCAAGTTTTCTCTTGATAGCTTTCCTGGTCACCTCTCCTAACTGAAAGGAAGGGCTTTTTTCCCCACAGTGCCAAAAACGTCATCTTGTCCTTACTTACTGCCAACTCACAATCAAGGACTTGCATCCTGTTGCTACTGTTAAACCAACAGAAATTCCAAATACAAGGGATATCTGGCAGCTGTAGTTCAAACTCTGTGATCCAGGAGCAGCTCTCCAATTATAGAAGCACTCTACAGGGAAGTGAGAAACAGGTATAGAAAGCAATAGCAGGAAGAGGGAAACACAGCAGAAAGATCCAGACCATGAACACAGGGCCACTAAATAAATGATGCCTGGATCTGGATAGCAAGGAGAACAACCATTTGAGCTGTCATTCCACATGCTTAAATAAGAGCCATCCCATCTAGATGTCTCCTAGATGGTCTTTGCCTCGGCAAACATCTTGGAAACTGTCAAGCAACAAATCCTTTCCAGTATTGCTCAAGCTGCAAGGAACCTGCCACACAGCAGGCCATGACAAAGGAACTTTGTTTAAATAAATGGCTCCAGTAGTGTTCAAATATCCAACATTAGCAGCAGAGCCAGAGGGCAGCGGCAAGCGCACCAGCAGAGGCTGAGCCACCTAACCTGACACTGGGTCCTCTACAGCAATTAAGAAATAATGCCAAAACAAAGAGACCAAATTCTGCAAGTGAAAGCACAGCAGCAGAGATTCCACAGCAGAGGAAGACTTATCTCTCATCTAGTCCTAAACAGCATCCTTTTCAACATGAAAAAAATCCCAACTGAAACACCTCCCAAAACAGTAAGAGGTTTCTCAGTCTTCTCAAATCCCTTTCTCCAAACCAAGTTCTTTCACTGTCATTTGAACACTGATCAAAAGGCCAAAAAGAATTCATTGCATAATTAGGCTGTATTAGGTAAATATACTGAAGCTCATCTGAAGAGAGGATGGGGAACGATTACAGCAGTATCAGCAGCTCCGAATTTGTCTGCCAGAAAGTACTGAAGGATGAAGACTAGCCACAGTTTCAAGATACATCATGGTACTAAATAAATTCATTCTTTCACTCCCTCTTCTACTCCAGCAGTCATGAGATGTGCAATCTGAGGGATAAAGGTAGTGACGGTGTAACACGAGGTTACAAGAGCAGCCAAAACACTCACTTGCTTGTTTCTTACTGCTGAAAATAGAGACTGAAAAACCATTCATAAATAAAGCTGTCAGGAGAGACGTTCAGGGGTTTCCAATCCAAGAAGTAGTCCTATTTCCAGAGAAATCAAGCATTTTTCACTGTTTTTTTATTCCTATAAACAGTTGAAGATAAATGAGTCTCATCCAGCACTGATGGAGCAATCCAAACGGACTAGAACAGTTTACAAGAGCGCTTTGGGACACAGGCAGAGCTGGAAGCAGCAGGATGCTGCTTGAAGCTGTGCAGAAAGCTACAGGAAAAATCTCTTTACCACCTTTGCTAACAAAACCAGCTATCTGGAAGCAAAGAAACAGAGTCCCACACATAAAAGTGAACTCTTCACCTCCCAAAACAGGTACAGTGTGGACAGTGTAGAATAGAGGGGCATCAACAGGAGCTCAGAAAGCACCAGGGTAAATATCCATCCCTTTATTATTCTTCTTTAAAAAGAGAATTAGATACTTTCTTCTGTCTTCTTCACACTGAAGTTTCACTCTCTGACTTCCTGACCCAAATGGAAGCCCATGGCCAAACTTAACACCACTGGCACAGTGCGAAGCACAGGCAGCCAGGAGTGCCTGTGCAGATGGGACAGTCCTCAAACACCATGTTCAATCTCAAAGTGATCACTTCTAATGGAGTAGTAGGAGGTCCCTGGTCTTTAACATCAGGCCAAGGTCCTCTGTACCTCTGCAGTAACAGGGGACCTAAAGATATCCCTTGAACAGAAAGGTTTGCACAGAAGTTGTCTGTTTGAACTGCTATTGTATCTCTGTCTTCATAAACAGACTCTACCCTTCCCAATCCAACGCACTGATGCAGCAGATTACAGGATTAAGCGTTAGCATTGATACGGAAAATTCAAAAGAATCTCACTCTATAACGACTCAGGCAGAGGGAAATTCCACAGATGTCTGTTCCCTGAAGGCCAGTGCACACATTCTGCTGTCCACACCCTGCCTGCTCACTGACCGAGGGATCGGCCCAGCACTACTGAGCAGCAAAGCTCCTCTGAACAGGCCACCCAGCAGAGAGCTTACTGGTGACAACCTCTGACCAAACATCACAGCAGCGTTTACCTCTGCAGAAATCCTTGCTCCAAAGCATCATTACACAGCTTCCCACAGGAACAAGTATGATCTATTCTTGCAGCATACGCACTGCGCATTTCCCCTCACCCCAGTAGAGCTGCGAGTTCCTCCTTGCTCCTTCCTGAGTTAACTCTGCTGCAGCGCTGTATTCTGCCCCTGCTCCCAGTGCTGTCTGGGACAGAAAGATTTCCAGCAGTGCCCAGCCACTCATATTTTAAACAGCAAGGGGGGAAAGAAAGTCTTGCAGAACGGAACTCCCTCCACCCTGAAGGCAGAGAGGATGACAGGGGATTATTCCTGTGCCATAACCAGATGATGAGCTAGCTGAACAAGTCTTGTTTACAGAGTCTGCAGAAGAATCAGGGTAACGACGAAAAAAAACAAAAGCAGAGTAACCAGCCTCTGTCAGTCACTGTTACCTGGAGCACACACTCAGCTCCAGCAATCTGTCTTGCAGCACATTAATCCCTGTTAACTAACTGTTGCACCACCCTGATAATGATGTACTCAGAGCCAAACAGCCATCACAGCAGGTTATTACAGAGGTACTGCAAAAAGCTTCCCCCACTCCCTTGTTTTAGAGGGCAGGATACAAAGTTAGAATGGTTGTATTCCTGCCATGCTTGTATGAGACTGGGCACAGTCTCAACATGCTGCTGATTTCCAAATCATCCCAGTAAGACACAACCATGCAACTTACATGGGCAATAGAATGCTCAAAAGCTGTAGCAAGCTCATTGCCTACGTGAGCACAGCATAAAAAAAGATGACACTTGCTTGTTACACCTCTGCAGAACCGAGCAGAGCACCAGATTACTCCTTCACCACAGAGAAAGAGCACACTGATACAGCTCACAGCTCCACCCAGCCCAGGAAGCAGGAGGACAGACCTCTGACTCAGCCCCAGCTCTCAGATGTGGCACTGAAGCACATCAACCACAGAGACACCAGCCTCATTAAAACATTGCCCTGTTCCAGTCTGCAGAGTTTGAGTCCTGAGAGACTTAAGCTCTGATTTAAAAGGAACACCTGCTTGAACAAGATTAGTCATAGCTACAACCCAGCATCTCCTTAGCTTCTATCTGCTGCTGTTACAAAGCCATCTGGGAGCAGGGGCAACACAACCCACTTGCTTTCCAAGCGACTGATATGAAAACCTTTGACCTGAAGCAATATAGAGTTACAGCATATCCAATTCCAATCATTCACTGACAGCCACATCAACAGCTGCATGTGCTCTTCCACCTGGCAGGACAAGCAGTGTTCTTCCCTTCCCTCCGCAGCAGGCAGAGGCCTCTCTTCCTCCCTTCTCCTTGGTGGGCAGAAATCCCTGCATATTTCACACAGCCTCTCTGTGCAGGGGACATGTCCGAGCATGATAATTCATGACAGCATTTAGACTTGGGTACAGGCTGTTCAGAGATGGAAGCAAATTTGGAGGGATGGGGAGGGGTGTTCTCCCCTAACTCAGACTTGCTTTGTTTTTTTGCTTTGTCTGCAGTCTAGCAAGTCCAGGTCATCCTCCTAAAACAGAGCTAGGTGCATAATTCCACCTCCTAAAGCCAACTGGAAGCCAGGTGGCAGATGGAGACATAAGCAGCAGATGGAGATGTAACATCCAACCAAGATGGCAAGCCAACCAGTGCTCCTTTGCACAAGCTCAAGGCTCACCTGTAATATGCTGAATGCCTTGAAGAGAGCGGGAACCGGTGAACAGCGACGAGCATCCACGAGAACAGTCAGACCCAAAGCCTGACATTCTGGTCTGCAAGGACAGAGAAAAAGAGGTCACATTTATCATCAATGAAAATCAACACGACCATGGAAACAGACACCATAGTCATGGCAGGCTGAAAAAAACAAACAAACAAACAAAAACCAGTACATCATGGCTCTGTAAGGACAGGGAACTAACAGGCCACGTTCTCCTAACCAAAATATACATCTGGAAACCAACACCTGCACTGCTCAGTTTTTACCTTTGCTATTTCCACCTGAACTTTCCATTTCTCCAATTCCGAGGACACATCTCATTGATCACAAAGATGTCAATAACCACTCCGCGCAATCTACACAGGAAAACCAGTCCTTCCCAACTGCGTTCAGGGACAAGCTTGGCCTCAGCCACACTGCTTCACAAGAACAGCCATTCTGGATCAGACCCAACATCTATCTTGCCCAGAATCATATTTGAAGGGAGAAGCATAAGAAACAAAGCATGAGTACTAGAAGCTCTCTCATGGGTTAAGCCTGCTCCCTTTATCAATGGTTTAAAGGCTTGCTTTTTTTTTTTTTTAAAAAAAATCAAATCACTGACAGGGAGTTAGCTTTATCTTTTATTAGTTTAATCATCTAGAAGTGAAACAAAGTCTCAGGAGAGCCTAAGACGACCTGAGGGCAGGGGAGAGTCTGTCATAGTGAAACGAAGAGTAGCTGCAGCAAACTCCAGCCTGCAGATTTCCAAAAACAACTGTCAGCCAGATATCAAGGCAAATCTTCTCAACCCCTGCAGATCCTCCTGCCCTCTCAGCTTAGATGCCCAGCCTTAAAATATTATGTCACAATACTATCATGGAGCTGCTGCATGACTGCCCCATCACAGCTCCCATTTTCTGAGCTAAGGAAGGATAGCAAGAATGGCTTGGATTCACAGCAATGCATGAAAACATTCAGTACATACCCAATTCTATCACACCATGGGCACAAGGTATACACAGAATAGCCAAAGTGCTTACTGAACACGAGCCAGTTCACCCTAGCAGGAGATCCCCACCTGTACAGTTTCAGGACTGTCTGGACCAGGTTCCTAGGCCAGTAATGACAAGCCATTCCACTCACTGTCTCGGCTTCCACACCCCCAAAAGGTAAAGCAGACATGGTAGCAGCATCCACCCTGGCAGCCCGAGCGTCACAAACCTTGGGATGCTGTGCAAGTAGAGCAGGAGGCGTACAAGCTCAGTGGTGTTGCAGTGAGGGTTTAACCAGGCTGTGTTCCGTGTTGTTATGATGGCCACTGCACGTCCCGATTTATCTCTGGTACCTGTAAAAAGAGGAGGGGGAAAAATGACAACACAAGGCAGTCAGAGCCTGGTTCCAGGTGTGTATGCCTCAGATTCCTCTACCATCACCCCTTCAACTTCTTGGAAATGCTCCACAGACCTAGATGTAGTGTATGCTGCAGACTGCAGTGGGCTATAAACTCACTTCCAAAATACCCAAATGCTGCTCCAGAGTGAAGCAGCTGAGCTCTGCCTGTCTTTCTCTCATGGTAACGTTAAAATTTGGACTGCTCTCTTCTACCCAAACACATATTCTTCATAAAATATGGCTGAAGTTAGCTAATAACCCAGCCTTTTGAGAAAAGCAAGAATCTCAAACTCAAGATAAATAATCTCACCTCCACTTATGTTACAATAGTCACACTGCTGTCTGACGAGAGAACGAGACAGGTTTGCAGAACTTCACGTGCGACCTAATGAGACTGCGCACGCACGCTGCGGGCTGAGCCTAGCACGCAACCAGACATCTCCTCCTGGGAGCAAAGCCCTGGAGCAGGCGCCCGGAGCCCCTCCTTAGAAGCTGCAGAGCAGACAGCTGAGGAGCACACTCTTGCCTACCTGCAGCTCTGACAAGGGCAGAGTTGGTGCCAGGCTTTCATTAGTTTCAGAGCTTGCTCAGTGCACAGGGAACAGATAAGGGACAGGATGGGCAACACAGCTGAGCTGTGATACATCGAGGAAGGAGAAACCCCTCTGCTTCCCTCAGCCATGACAACAGTTCTCTGCCCCCTGCTTTCCAAAATCCCAAAGACAGTTTATCATGGGAACCAAGTCTGCTCTTTGTCTTTTCTGAACTTCATTGCTACCACAGGAGATACTGCCCTGGATCACCTCTCTCCCCATCTCAGGGACAAGCATGTGAGTTGACAGGTAAAACAGATACAGATGGACAGCACCAAGCACAGAAAATTGCCCTGGTGTGATCTCAATCTGTGCCTAGGACGTGACTTGAGCGAGGGCCATGGACACAGATGGGCGTCATTTAGAAGCAGGGATGAGAACTGTGACAGAGGCATTCTGCTAGCAGCAGAGCCAGTGTCTTTCATTTTATGTTTCAGGAGGAGTTTTATTACTCCTGAAATATGGTATTCTGGACACTGTATAATCAAAGAGCTGGACAGAAGTTAGAAAAAGCTTATTAATACACCTTACTTCATAAGCTAAGGGGATTATCGGAAAATAATAAAAAAACCCAAAGCACTCAATAACTAGAAAAACGGCTTGATAACCAGGCTCAGTAAAAACTTTCTTACTCTGAAGCAACATCTTTTGTCCATCAGGAAGACTAAGCATCACCCGAACTTGATTAAACCTTGAACTTCCATATAGCGGCCTGAGAATTGCCTGACCAGGTCAAAAAAGCAACCGCAGCCACTAGGGCTAGGTTTCCAACAGTGGCAAAACCAGGTAACTCAAAAGCAAAATGCAGAACTGAAACTCTCCTCAAAGGAAAATTTCTTCCTAACTCCATCAGCTACTAGTTTATTAATTATCTCTTATTTACTATTCATGATAAGAGTTACCCTTTCTAGTGTAATTACCAATGTCTAACAGGAAGCATTTAACTGAGTGGCGAGTGCATTCCCTCAGGTGTGAGGATCGCCCACTGAAATCCAAAAGGAGACACGTGAGAGAAGAGATGTCAGTCAAATCCGATACTGCTTCTACAGAAAATGTAATTCCTCCCTTAGATGAAAACTCCCTTGGAAGTGGTATCAAACCCAAACCTTTCTTCTTCAATGCATTTCAAGAGCACATCCCTTCATCATTTACATTTGTACATTACTATAGGAATCTGTGACAAATGAAACAACTAGAGCATTAGATCACATAGTCAGGCTCCTATAATAGCATGGGCTACGAGCTTCTCTAAAAGACCCTTCTCTCCAACCCTGTAATTTTTTTTGGGTGTTCTAACAATTTACCTCCCAGTGCAAAATTACATGTTTGAGTGTACCATAACTCTGCCCTGCACTTCGTTTCTCACTTCACCTTTTTCCAGAAGACTGGAAAAATCTTATTTCCCTTTCCTCCTTCCCTGCACAAAGGTGTTTTTATCTCATCCTCTATCATCTTATGAGATAAACAACCTTCCAGTCTCTTGCCATAAAACATTCAATTCAGTTACAAGAAAGGGCTGTCACCCTTCTCTGCACCCCCTCCAATTCTCACCATTTCCTTTTATAACAAAGGCATCAGAACAGCCCACATATTTGAGAGGCATCAGCAGCAAGTACACAGAGGTAAAAATCACTTCCTTTACCTAGCTAGTCATCCCTTTTTGACACATCCGAGGTCAAAGTTGGTTTTGTAGCCACAGGACCAAGTGGGAAATCACTGTACTCCTTCCCAACTTCTCCACACCACACAGGTCTGCCTGACCTCTTCTCTGCTCTCTGGCCAATTTTCAGCTCATACGTGGCTCCTGAGCTGACTGAACGCAGTTAGCTTCCTGCCCTGGAAGCTGGGGCAACCCTCTCACTGGCTGTGGGAGGAAGCAAGCCCACAGGGGCTGCACACGCAGACGCTGCCAAACAGCTCTTTCGCGCTGGAGAGGTAGATCTCGCTTCCTCTGCGTTACTTCGTGTTTGGTTAAACACAAAGACCTCTTGTGTGGGCCCTGCACACCAAGCAATTCTGGCTGCTGTGTCCAACAGCCTCAGCTTTGTTTACCGCTCTGCCAATATTTGTCCCATTCAGATTTATCTGCAGCAATTTGATACTTGCTGCTGTATCAGATGCAAACACTGAGTAATGTTTGACCTACAACTGATCTCAGCAGAACAATTCTGGGAAGTCCTCCCTTGATAGCTAGGTTTGTCATTGCTCTTTAGCTATGCTATCGTTCGTCCCACACGTGGCTCATCCACACTTCACTGGGATAGTCCTTTCAACACTATGTGTCATGAAATCAAATGTTTTATAAAAATCTATTCTATCTAGACAGCTACATTTAATCAACCAAACTTCTAATTACCAAGAATAAAACTGGTTTTACAAGAGCACTGTTGAACTCCTATCCTTTAATTATCCACCAAGTGAATCAAGTCCCTGTTGTTTTGACCAGGTCTGATGTCAGGCCCACCAACCCATCATTAGCTGCACCCTCACTCTTCTCTTTTTGAGCTACCAGTATGAGCCCACAGATTGGGCATTTCTGACTCATACGTGCTTGGTTAACATCTTGAGACTCCTGGGAGCAAGTTAACACGACTTTCATGAGACGGAAGTTCTATACCTCCTGTCCTTCCCATCCAGAAACTTTATAGGATTCAAGAAGTGTTGCTTCTGGAGATGCCTAGGGTGGAAGGAATGGAACTGGCACCAGTCCGCAGCACTGCAAACAGAGGCTCATCTCCCTTGCGCTCCTACAAACCACACTTCCCAGACACATTTGGCTCAGCTACTCACCAGGCAGGTAGGCAACTCCACTCCTGAGCACTTCAGGGTTCACATCCTTGACTATAGTGGGTGCAGACCGACCACCCCAGGCACTCCCAAAAGCTGGGGATGTGGGGGGAGTAATAGCTGTTGAGGTTTCCTCCAGGGCACCGGCTTTACTCACTGATTTCAACACATCTGTGCCAGTTGCTTCTTTTCTTGTTTCTACCCCTTCAGACACCATCCCTGTAAGACAAGCAGCAGTCAGAAGCTAGAGCAGAGCTCCACCCAAAACGTCCCAAGTAAGTCCCAGACTGGGAAAGGAAGTGCCCCCAGCCCCAGCACTCTGCAACTCCTCCAGTCCTCATGCCAATAGCACGCATGTTGCAAAACTGGTTATAACATGAATACTACTGTAATTCTAAAAAAACAAACTGATTTACTGTGGAGTTTGTAACTTACAAAAACTCAATTCCGATCAGGACTGCTGTAGTCAAACCCATTTTTAAAGGTAACGTATCAAGCAGTACATGTCTGCTAACAGCCTGGAAGCCTGGTGCAGTGCAAGTCCCTGGCTAAGCTCCAGCAGCCTGACTATGTTGAAGTGATAAACCAGCTTCTGACAGGGAGAGCTGCTCCATCAGAGCAGAATTACTCCCCCAGCACCACTTTCAGATTAGTTCCTGAAAATATGAAGTCAACTTGAGGCCGACAAATCAGCTGGAAATTAGCCAAAGAGACTTTGTTCTGCTCAACCAGATTTTTTTAATTAACAGTTAATGTGAAAGTCAGAAACCTATTTTAAAACCCTGAAGAACAGGATGATTACACCAATCAGATCTGTTTGAGAGCTGGAGAAACTGCTTCCTTTGCCTGGCACCCCAGCTCTAAACTACAAAAGCATCGGAATCATTTAATTCTAAAATTAAATATCTTAACTACAATATGGAAACTAATGCTGGTTTTATCTAGTTTCAATTTTCTTGTAAAAATAGCTGCAGAGAAAAAAAAATAATCTACCTATTGTGTAAGAAGTATTATTCCCCACTTCCCAGCATTATAAGAATTGGAAGCCAACAATATGTCTTCAACGATACATCTTATAGAATCATAGAATCATAGAATGGTTAGGGTTGGAAGGGACCTTCAAAGGTCATCTAGTCCAACCCCCCTGCAAGGAGCAGGGACATCCCCAACTAGATCAGGTCGCTCAGAGCCCCATCCAGCCTGGCCTTGAATGTCTCCAGGGATGGAGACATCTTTAGCATCCTCAGTACACAGCCAGGCTGTGCTATCCCACTGACAGGCAGAAAGATACCCTAGAGAAAAGGCTACACTTCGCTGCAAATCCTGATACTTCAATATCTACAAAAAAAAAAAAAATCAAACTCTCTTTAGGAAAATAAGGGAGTGGAGTATTTATTTGCTTGCTATAAAGTCAGACGTTTTAATTGCTATTTAAAATTTACTTGAACCATCCTGCTGCATCAACAATGCTGACAATTGACTCAGTTTATTTACTAACAGATTCCAATACTTCATTAAAGAGCAAGAGCAGGAACAAAGCAGTTCTTGAAGTGGCTTTCAATACAAGTTTTAGCAGTGAAGGAGATTTACAGGTTGAGGCTCAGCCCAAACTGCTTTCAAAAATTGCTAAAGTGAGTGAAAGAAGTGCCCTGAGCAACATGGCTCACTGTGCAGAATTATCCAACAGTGGGGGAAACCAGAAGGGGCTCCAGAGCTCTGCACCATTGAGGCCATGATGGAGCAGCTGCTCACTACTTTTTGGTAACACCCCTCTTGAAGGAGCATCCCTGGGACCCAGGATGGCATCTGCTGCATGTGACCACATAAGCTGCTGCGATGGCTTCAGGGCCCTGCACCATCTAGGAGCCATCAGAGCTCAGTTCTGTTCCTAGCACTACCTCAGCCTCCGCTTCCCAGTGATGAAAGAGGTCATTCGCTCTGGACAACGCTGCTACATCTTCCTGAAGCAGCATTTTAGAAGGGCACAGATCTCCCATAGATGGGGTATCTTGAAGATCAGAGTCATGTAACTTGTGCCCCAAAGGTTTCATACTAAGGGCTGACTTTCTAGGAGAACATAGAATCATCTTCTCAAGGAGCTGTAAGGCCTGGCAATAAGGAGAACGACACAGTTTGTAGTAAAGGGATCCACATTAAATGAAGAAAGCCTGCAAAGAGGACCAAGAGGTAGCATTTAAAGAAGGCAAGAAAGAGAACATAGCTATATTGAAGGCACCATACAAGGGCAAGATAAAGACATAAACGTGCATGGCAGCCCTGCCTTGGGTATCTCATAGGGATGAGGTAGCAGCTCCTGAAATCTAGAAGAGAGAAGCATTTTGCTCAGCCCACCAGACATGGCCCTAGTACTGGGGCTTTTCAGCTCTAGGGAAACCTCACCGGAGCCGTGCAGCCTCCAGACTACGTACATCTTGCCCAAACAAACTCTTCCCTAAGCTTCACCGGCTCAGTTCAGATCTGCAGACCTCACCTCTCTCCTAACAGGCCCAAGCACACTGTTTGTTATTTGCAATTTGGGGTGGAGGCACTTACTAAAGCGGAAACCGTAGAATGCGGAGGATTACATCAAAAAGCAAATTGAGAACTGGGACATCTGAATTTGCCCTGTTTGCAGGTTCCACCTTTCCCTGAGGTTAAGGAAGTGGTAGAGGAGGATTTGCTTGTGTGCATTTCAAAGAGACATTAGCATTTTTGCTGCAAACTGCCCCAGCACCAGTTCCATCTATGCTAACATCACATAGGAACAGGGAGCAGGAACGGAATGCCCTCACAGGTGCTGCTGAATATGCCTCAGTGTGGCTTTTCAACCAATTTCTTGAGTATCGAGATATTCCACCCCCAAAATATAGGAAATCTTTCCAGAGCTGCAGCGTTTCAAAATTCACTCTCACTTAAAGCTAGCCATTAGGGAAAAACAGCAGGCACATTTTCTGTGAATGGAACCAGTGCAAATTTTAAGCCACCAACTCAAAACAGGTCACACTTGACTCAAAATCTAAGTTAGATCATATTTGTGCAGAAAATAAGCTCAGTTTGTGACTGTGAGTGGGAAGAAGGGTAGAAAGTTAAGAGACAAGGAAAAACCTGCAGATACAGCAAACTCAGATGCCCCAGTTCTGAACGCATATTTTGACATAATATACAACGTACACCATAACAGGCAAGCTCCCCCACCTCACAGAGAGCAAACAGCGTGTCTGCCCATGACTACTGAGGTGTGAACTGCAGAACTGAATTGGCTGAGTAAAGCTTAAGCTTTGTTGTTATTTACAGTTTAGGCAAGATACCCAGAGTTTCCAATCATAGCAGCAAAATGACCCCAACAAGAGACAGTAACAGAGAATTTAACTTGCCTGCAGACTGGCTGGCTGGAAGAGAAAAGGTCATTTGTAGGACTGAGAGTAGGACATTTGATTCACTTTGTAATTTTATCTCTGAATTATCTTATTATTGTATCTCTGAGGGTTTAATGGGGCTAGATAAGGGGATGGCTTGTTTGGATCTCAAAGCAATCAAATGTAATTGAATGGATTAAGCTTATTACAGTTCCAGCTATAGCGTTTGAGAAATACTCCCGGCATTAACAGATATTTGAGCTGCCCTATGCCTTAAAGGGTTTAGTTTGTTGGTTTGAGGGGGTTTCTGGTGATTTAGATTGTTTCTTTTGCTTTATGAACTCCAAGATAACAGTTGTTTTAACTGCAGTGCCAAAGTTTAGCATCATCGGAACTGGGCCATGAATATGTCACTTATTTCAGCCAAATCCCCAGAAACATTTAAATTGTCTTCCATTAAAATCAAACTCCATATACACCCCAGAGGGGTCCATCATTGACAAAATCTGTGGCAGCAGCCAAGACTCGTCCTGTGGAGCAGCAAAAACATCACATTTATCTCAGACGAGCTGGACCTGGCTAATTTTAGACAGAAGAGATGGGAACACCGCACAAGCAGCCACTAGAGTCATGAGGAAAGCATACATCCAGCACTCGCAGTCTAGGTTTTCTGAGGTCCAGTCCTGTGCAAATATGAAGTCAAGCCAGGTTCAGCTTGGTCAGGGGAATGGATAACCACGGCACAGTTATTTACTGGCATACATCCCCAAAGAGCTACAGATAGGCAGAAGGTGACCTTTTTTTTTTCTGCTCGTGATGGTAGATGCTCTATTTCTGCACACTTCAGAAATAGAAACTTTTGAACTGACCCTTCTATTTCACAGAAAATAAATGCTTGTCACTCCAAAAGTATCAGAAATTCCTGGCAACTGCAGGCTTGCCTAATTATGGAATTCAAATATTTCAGTGCAGGTGTCAATGAAATTTCATTTTACTCAATGGACACTTTAGCTCCATTAGGAGGTCACCCTAAGGCGTCAGTTAAAATGCGACTTTTGCACACTTGAGAAAGTAGCTGTGCTGGCAGCCAAATGGAGCGGTGCTCCAGGAGTGATGCAGGCTCTTATCCAATTCAGGATAAGCATTACACTGGCAGCCCATCTCAAGAAGATGGGCTCTCGATCTGTTCCTCCACAGGGTCAGACATGCTGTAGCAGTGTGGGTCTGTAACTCCAACCCTTTAGGGTCCTCGCTCTCATCTTTCAAGATAGGTAATTTTCCTAGCCAGGGGTCTCAGGGAATGAGAGCTGTTGAACTGGAATGGCATGTTTCACCCGCCTCCGCTGCACACACGCTTCTTGATGTGATCTGCATATCTAGCTACAGCTTTCCAGACTCAGCAGAGCTAGGCAAAGCCAACACCGCGTCCACGTGGTTGCACACTGCCTGCCTACCGTCTGGTGCAAAAGGCAGAGAGACCTGGATCGCATGTTCAATTCCTTCTGAAGAAAAACAGCTCCAGCACAGGAATCCAGGGATCAAGAAGTCTGGGCAACACCTGCTCGAACACATCGTTTGGGCTAGATGCTTAGTTTCTCTGTGCTCTCCCACTCAAGTTAAACAGCTCCTACTTGAAATTTAACCATGCTGAAGAAAGCATGCTGGAGGGGAAGGGAGGGAAGGGAGGGGAATCCCTCAACTCTGCAGCTTGCTTCTTACATCAGTTACCAGCACACACATTTGTTGATCTTCAGATCATGTTACATAGCTAGTAAAACACATGGCATCCACTGCTGCTTCCTCTTGCCACAACTATCTTTCTAAAGTCAATTTTCAACTATGAAAGACTCGTACAGCTAGACATTTTCTTCTCACGCATTCCTATTGCGTGCATCCATAACGTGCACACAGTGAATGTAACAGTTGGAGGTCACTAGCAATCAGATTAACTGAAATTAAAAGTCTCTTACACTGGAATTTTGTTCTGTAGCAATGTAAATTTGCAAAGTAGTATTAAACAAAATACCTACAATAAACTCAGCTCTGAAAAGAACGCCAATTCCAAGCTACAAAAGTGACAACTTAGTAATTTTCCTGTAGTTTGTACTATTATCCCAAAGCAGACGTACTTGTCAGTGGTACCTCTTGAGGACTTTGCTTTCAATCCATGTTACCGAACAGACAAACACAGAAACACCCAATTGCTGTACCTTTAGGAGATGATGCCCCAGAAGCTGCCTCTTGGTGGGAGTGCAGAGTGGTGGGTTCTGTAGGCCCCTCAGCGGCTCCTGAGGACAGTGGTCCAACCTCCAGTTCCTCTTCAATGGATTCCAGTGTTTTTAAGGCTATAGTCTTTGGCTTTTCCCCATAAGAAAAACTTCCCTGGTTCTCCTCCCCTCCTTGCAAGTCCTGTACTGCAACATGCTCTGGGTGCAGCACAGAATTGTCTTCACTTTTACAGCCCTGGTTTTCTGCCCATCTTTGCAGTTCCTCACACCTCTCTCCAGTCCTCTGGGTTCTGAATTGACTCAAACCTTCTGCTTGTGCATCAGGGCCTACCAAAGAATCACTGTTATTTAATTGTTCTGCTGTCTGATCATCCTCTGCTGATAGAGTAGTTTGGAGTAGTATGCCTTCTTCAGCTTTCTTATGCTGACATGCAACCTCTTGTTCTTCACCATCTGACAAGAGTTCATCTGTAGGAGCTTTGACAGAACAGTGACTACAACTAGTCTGATTCTCATTTGCAGTCAGTATTTGTTCAATCTCTTTGACTTCCTCTGGGTTGTCCCTTCTTCCTAGCTTGAATTCATCTACTTCTCCTTGCTTCTGTTCTGGAGGATTTAATGGAGAACTAAGATTTGCTTCCTGATCACTGCAGCAAGCATCAACTGCTCCTACATCTGTCGTATTCTCTGAAGGAGAGCCTCTCTCCACACCTACATCTGAACTCTCAGGCGTGAGAAGCAATGCAGCAGCCTGGACTGGCACAACACTGTCACTGACATTCTGGCAAGAAACATCAGAACCTCCCTTCAGCGTGCAACGTGGTCCCAAAGGTCCCAGGACAGACACAGGAGAGGTGTCCATCTGTGTCACCTCATTTTGACCCTCAGTCAGTGGTTCTCCATGTGCTCTCAGTATCACCTCCTCTTCAGCAGGAGCAGCAGCATCTAGAATTGTTCCTGTGTTCTGCTCTGATATTTCAACACCAGGATTTTCACTAGGACCATCACCTTCTCCTTCCATGTTTTCATGAGCACCTGGCATTTGTGCTTTGCAGTTGACACCATCACCAGCACACATGTCGCTGTAACTGCACAGTGCATATCGCCAATCAATTGAGTGTTCGCTGCGGGTCTCCTGCTCTGCAGATGAATCTTCTGAACTGCAGGCAGGAGACTCAGCCACAGAAAAGCTATTCCCCATGTTTCCAGGACCACCTGATATCAGATGACCTTCTGGAGACAGTTCTGCATGTGCCATAATTTTATTGCTTTCCAATGGAATTACATTTTTGAGAACTTCTGTAGAAGTCCTCAGAGCGTCCATTTGACAGTGCTCCTTCTGCATAAGTGCTGACTGAATTAAGTTCTTGGAGTAGGTACTGTCTTGAACGACAATAAACCTGTGCTTGCCTTTAGACGCATTCACTCGCGTTCTGGGCTGAGTTAGATAATTTAAAGGTAGTGATTGGGTGAAAGAGCCTGTTTGTGGCCCACACCTGGGCAGTGAAACTTCTGTCAGCTCAACGTACTCCCCTTCAAGGTCACTTATCAAGTTCTCTTGAGGCACAGGACTTGTACACACACCATTGACAAGAGCTTCACTCAGCTGCGGAGCTGTGCTGCTAACGACCAGATTGTCTCGATTTGGACTTTGCTCCTGTAGATACTGAGATTCTACATCTGGTGAACTGCACTCAGCATGGTCCGTAGGTGGGCAAAAAATTGCAGGTTCCTCTGTTATTTCTGGAGAGATGATACTGTTTTCAACTGGTTTGGGTTTATTTATAAATTCAGGATTAACCACTTTATCCCAGGGAACACGAAATATTTTATCATCAGTGGTTAGTAAACAATTTTCCAGTGCTATACCCATTCGCTCTCCATTGATAGTACTCAACCATTCCAGAGTAAAAATAGAGGTATAGGAAACTTCTGGAATCACGACTTCCTCTACATTATGCTTGTCTTTTGCCAAACACTTCAATATAATCCGTGGAGACTTCTTGAGATAGGGGACCACCTGCAGGTAGAAGTCACCAGGCTTCAAGATTCGCCAGTCAATGGAAGCCAGCTGGACTACAATCTTCTCGTGAATACACAGGGGCCAGCCCTCATGGCGAAACAGCAAGCCACAGTACTGAACCTACGGAAAAAGATAAATTGTTTTCAGCATCAGAAACAGATCTCAGCTCAAGCTTTTGGACAGGAGAGACCAATGCTTCTCTTTCACAGCTGTAGCAATATAACAGTTGAATTTAGGGTCTTTGGTTATTAGTGTAGGGAAGTTTTCCATACCCAGGTCTTCTCTTTAAAAAGCAGAAACAAGAAAGGCTACCAACACAAATCACCAGCATCCCAGGATCTGAATACAAACCAAGCAGCTGCCAGAAGTCTCAGCCCTGTTTTAATGCTGGGCCAGCACAGACAGGCAGAGGTCTAAGCCCCAGAACCCTAGCTTAGAGAAACCAGTTCTCACCTCCTAGTGCTCAAGCTGGGAGACCCTGTCTCTAACTCATTTCAGACTCATTAGGACCAACTGGACTGATTAAGAAAGAAAATTCAGACCACACAGCATCACTAACCAAGCGCCATTAGAGAAACACAGGCAGACAGCAGTATGCTTACAACGCACGGACAAAACCCACCATCCTCAAGTAAAGACCACGCAGAGCCTTAACAGAAAAGGTGGCCAAATACCTCACGTAATTTCCAGAGCACCCACAGTGAGCTCTAGGTTGTACCAGGTACACTTGATACCAACCTGCCAGAGGACAAGGGTTTAGAAGGGTTCACCTGGATCAGATGCAACACTTGATTTAGAAAGCTGTCATCTGGAAGCCCAAAGACTTTAGTACTGGCAGCATTAAACTTCAGACATTTATCTTGTTTCTCTTACATGGTCATATGGAAGCCTTGGTAGATAAAGCAATTTAAGAATGCTGTATTCTGCAGGCCAGACAGATGAAAGAAAATACTTTAATTCAAATATTTTGCCATAGAGCAGAGAAACCACAGAACTGGAAGGAACCTCCTGGATCCTCACACACCTAGAAACAACAGATAAGGGCATGAACTAATTTTTTTTCCTATATTCATCAAGCTTTACCTTCAGCCCAGCCAGGTTTCTTATCCTTACTACACCTGATGCAGAGTTGCTCAGAGGCTTGAAAGCCCGAATCATCCTTCGCATTCAATAATTCTTCCTCCTCAACCCTGAAGCTTATGCTCTGGATGTGTTCCCATTACCTAAAATTATTAAGCCATATCATATCACCTTAACACATCTCCCTTTATCATCTCGTAGGTCTGCCTTGGTGATGCCTTTTTTTTTTTTAGGAAAAAAAAAAAACAAACTACCACCGCATTTCATTGTTTCACTTTTTCATTGTACAAAGCATTGCAAACCACTGTGTATAATGGCATCAACACTTCCAAACTGTGCTAGAAGCTTTTCTTAAAGCCAAGATCACACTTACCTTCCAGTCATGCCCCTACAGTAACCCAGTCACTTGTTAATTTTTCCTTCCAAATTGATGAACCCCAGTTTACAACAGAAATTCTGCGTATTACTTTGTCAAGGCATGTGCTTGCCCTCTGAATCTACTGTTATAAAAACTTAAGTAAAAAGTCTTAGAACTCATCTTGTGTAATATGCTTATCACCCTCCTCCTCCTCTATGCTATTGCTCCTGTCTCCCAGACTGGTTTCATCACAAATATCTGTCATCTCTTACTTTTTATGCCAAGGTCATGGATGAGAAGTAATGTGTGTCTCATGACTCTTGTCTCCAAGTCAGTTTTCACTGCAGTACAAACACTCTCCCTTTCACCAGTTTGTTACCCGTCTTGCAATACTTACATAAACCTCCATCCCTTTAACACAGTAATTAATTTTCCATATGACTCCATAATAAATCCTTTACAGAGGAGATCATACAACAATAAAACTTTCTCTCTAGAGAGAGCTGTTTTATGAAAAGGCCAGTCTTATACTACCTGCCATGGAGCAAACCATATGAAAAACATTATCCAGTTTTCAATGGGTCAGTTAATTCAGTCTTTGCTCGGTGCACGTTGTTGTACGCTCAGCTTGTTTCTCTGTATTTTGTCACTAGCCCTGACTTAACAGATTCAATAAAAAGCCCTGTTATCAGACATTCAGCATTACGTGGTAACTTCTTCCATATTCCAGGATGGAGGCCAGCCAGTCCCTTTTTTTTCAACATAATCAATTCCGTATCAGTCATGGCAGTTTTATTACTGTTCGCTCAATGCAACTCCTTACTGTTGTATCTACATGCTGTATCACTACTAAACTTGTTTGAAGGATCATATTAACATTACCTTTATATTCTAACCTTGAACTCAGAGCAGGTTCTCCGAGTTTAACTTTCTCTATTAAGTTAAAAAGCCCTATAACCTAACACAGAGTTGCTTGGACTTCCCTTAAAGGCACAGCTAGCTAAGCTTTGTAGTCCCTCATTCTCACATCTTCTGATTTCTAAGATACAGATGCCTCTACCAGCTAGTTCCTTTCTTAGGCAGCACGGTCAAATTCAGCAAACCAAGACCTGTTCTTACAGCACACAGTTTGCAGAAGTTGCTGCTGGCTTCAGCAAGTCTCCGGCTGTACATACTTCACAAACTTTTCCATCAAGCTCAAGACTCACACAGCACCTCAGTCAATAGAGCTTGTATCTCTTCCAGAAGTGCTCAAGCCAAGTATTTTGTACATAAGGTTTTAAACAAAAACAATTTACAGTTTTCCAGAAGAGACTATACAATTACACCCTAACACCACACTACGTCAACCCCTCATCTGTCATTAGAACATCTCCTAGTAGGTATATTAAGACCATCTGTACCAAGGGCCTTTCAAGGAAAGAAGAGACAGACAAAAAAAAAAATCAGTTCCCAAACTATTATAAATAGTTTATATGACTGAGAAGTGACACAATCAGCAGTAGCATAAACATAAAGCCAAATTCCATCTGCATCTGTGACAAGGTACCTAGAGCTTCCCTCAATCTCCCTGGATTGTCACTCTAAAAGTACAACACCAGGAGTAAAGGAGATGTGTATAAGAGACAGCTCCATAATAAATCCTTTACAGAGGAGATCATACAACAATAAAACTTTCTCTCTAGAGAGAGCTGTTTTATGAAAAGGCCAGTCTTATACTACCTGCCATGGAGCAAACCATATGAAAAACATTATCCAGTTTTCAATGGGTCAGTTAATTCAGTCTTTGCTCGGTGCACGTTGTTGTACGCTCAGCTTGTTTCTCTGTATTTTGTCACTAGCCCTGACTTAACAGATTCAATAAAAAGCCCTGTTATCAGACATTCAGCATTACGTGGTAACTTCTTCCATATTCCAGGATGGAGGCCAGCCAGTCCCTTTTTTTTCAACATAATCAATTCCGTATCAGTCATGGCAGTTTTATTACTGTTCACTCAATGCAACTCCTTACTGTTGTATCTACATGCTGTATCACTACTAAACTTGTTTGAAGGATCATATTAATATTACCTTTATATTCTAACCTTGAACTCAGAGCAGGTTCTCTGAGTTTAACTTTCTCTATTAAGTTAAAAAGCCCTATAACCTAACACTCAGTTACTTGTACTTCCCTTAAAGGCACAGGTAGCTAAGCTTTGTAGTCCCTCATTCTTACGCCTTCTGATTTCTAAGACACAGACGCCTCTAGAAGCTAGTTCCTTTCTTAGGCAGCACGGTCAAATTCAGCAAACCAAGACCTGTTCTTATAGCACACAGTTTGCAGAAGTTGCTGCTGGCTTCAGCAAGTCTCAGGCTGTACATATTTCACACACTTTTCCACCAAGCTTAAGACACTCACAGCACCTCAGTCAATAGAGCTTGTATCTCCTTCAGAAGTGCTCAAGCCAAGTGTTTTGTACATAAGGTTTTAAACAAAACCAATTTACAGTTTCCCAGAAGAGACTATACAATTACACCCTAACACCACACTACGTCAAGCATAAACATAAAGCCAAATTCCATCTGCACCTGTGACAAGGTACCTAGAGCTTCCCTCGATCTCCCTGGATTGTCACTCTAAAAGTACAACACCAGGAGTAAAGGCCAGAAAGGGTCACAAGCAAGGAAAAGGCTCAAAAGGAGGAAAGGCTCAAAGCATCCAGCTGTGCTCTGCCTCTTGCTGCCCACCCTCCCAGACATCTCACACCTCAGCAAAAGCCCCCGATGCCCAACGCTGAGCCCTGGGCAGCCCCTCCCTGGAGCTGAAAGCCCCACCGCCCCCACCAGCCCTGCACCTTGTGTCTCCTGGGCAGGCCAGGGAGTGCCAGGAAGGCCCCAAGCTCTCCTCCATTCCTGTGACAAGAGGGTGGCTCCAAGCACAGCTCCTGCCCTTGCCCACCTCCCCAAACAGCGCTGCAGGTGCAGGACAGCCCCACCATACTGGTTTCCCCCTCCAACAGTAGGCCTCAGCCACCACCAGCCCCTTGCCTCCATGTCACCTGGGCCCATGCTCCAGGCCAGCCTGGGGGGCTGCCAGCACCCTGAGTCCCCCCTAGGACCGACCACCCTCACTCCTCTCCCACCTCAGGACCCACCACCCTCACTCCTCTCCCACCTCAGGGGACCCCCGGCCCCACCGCCCTCACCTCCTGCTCCGACAGCCCCTGGCTCAGCCAAAGCCACCGTGTCCATCAAGGCAACCTCATGCTTCTATTGGCTGCGCCAGCCCCAGCTGTCCTCCCATTGGCTGTTTGGGCAGCACAAGGCCCGCCCTACCACCACACCCCATCCCACATGGGCCTGTGCCCGCGGGCACGGCTGCCCGAGGTGGGTGCGTGGCCTCACCGGCCCCAGCCCGGCTGCCCAAGGAGGGACAGCCCCCTCACTGCCCTGCAGACCCCCTCACTGGCACCCTTCCTGCCCCGACCACTTCCCCCTTGGGAGAGCGGTGCAGTGGGCCCAGCTCCCTGCAAGCCATGGCGGGGCAGAGGGCTGCGCCCAGCAGCGGGCTCTGCTCACAATCCAGGCTGCTTCCCTTCCCTCCCTCCTCTCCGCCTGCTTCCCTTCCTTCCTCCACCTCACCTGCCCAGGGCACCACCCGGCACTTGGAAGCTGCCAAGATCTCAGGGAGTGGGGACATTGCTACCTCGCCTCCTCCAGCAAGGGAGGCGGCTTGGGGAAAGCCGGGAAGCGTCTTGCAATAATTACCGGTTTGTACAAACTAAAAGCCTTTTGTTTCTTTAAAAGGGCCAAACCATGCCTGCCCCATCGTGTAAGAAACTGCAGCTAAATAAACTGAAGGAATAATTCCTATTTGAGTCTTCAGGGAGAGAGAGAACAGCTCCCCAAAATCCTTACGCACAACCTTGGATCTTCCTATTCAGGCTCACAAAGGCACCGCTGGCACCAAGCTGGAGGCTGGTGACAACACGGCAGGACAAACGCTGCACCAACACACTTGCAAGGCGACCAGCTCCCTGGAGCTGTTACATGGATCCAACATAAGTGATGGGTGTTTCCCCCCAGCATTTCACCTCCTTGAGACAAATGAGTAACTGGCTATCTCGCCTTCTATTTAATATTTTTCGTCCTCCCAGAAGTCCCTTGCCTTCCATGAGGGCTTCTATCAAAAGCCTGGCAGCACACCCTGTAGGTTTAGAAACAAGACAACTAGAACAGATTCTAGTTTTAGGTTGCTGGGGTTGGTTGGCGGTTTTTTTTCCATCTTGTAAACTTTGAGCCAAGTTTATGATGGAGGCATTTGACTCATCGTTTCTAACATTTTAGACTCCCAACTGTAAAGCACGTTAATCTTGGACTCGTTCTGGCAGTAAGTGTAACGTGACTCCTCGGGGCTACTGAGCCTTGCGACTGTTCCAGCAACCATCAAAGGGAAGCTGGAGTTCTGGGAAAAACACCGACTGGCAGCATTTCGCCCCACACGTCCTCCTGCCAGCGGCAGGAGCCCAACAGCTCCATCCACAGGGCCAGGGAATGGCTGGGGTTAGAAGCCACCCACGTCAGCCATATCCAGCAAATGCTTCGCTAAACCCCTCCCTCCCTAAACCCCTTAAGCCTTCTGTTCGGTGTTCCCAGTTATGGAAGGCAAGGGCACCACTCCATATCTGATC